>JAMKCH010011904.1:0-27678 GCA_023653785.1 Ophioderma brevispina | reverse complement strand
TTTTCGAATTTTTCCCGCGACATTATGACCATGTGTTTACAAAAATGGAGAATTTCAATGCAAAATACCTTACCATGCCACGAACGCCATGCACGCCGCAGACAAGCACACCACAAGTTTGAGCGATTTGGTGTCTGTCTTCTCCTCTCCCACCATGCATTCAATTCCACCAATATGGCGATAACAGTTGGTTGACTATGTTCCTTGATCCTTGTAGATTCTAAATTGAATTCCCGGCTTCCAAAAGTTGACACAAATCTGAAAAATCGCGGAGTTTTTACGAACGTCCCACAGAATATTTTACATCCTAAACGAGTGAAATCTCTCCGCGCAACGGTCAGTGTTGTGCACCGAAAGCAGCATGTAGCCTTGATCAAATCTTGGACTTCGTGGCAACCAGCATTTGTACTGATTGCATAGGTTAGATTGAAGTTTTTTATTTGTCTTTTTTGCAGTTTTGGAAGAGGTTAGCATATATTTTTATAGTGGGTGTCGATTTAACTTTACTCAGTCTGCTTGCTGCCCTCTGTACCTATTTCTCACTTCGGTCGGGCAGGGCCGGATAGGCGTTCCTGATATCGCGGATTTGCTAGATTGTCTGAATACATCGAGTCTCAACTTGAAATGACTTTTTTTAGGCAAAATTTTTCGTTCTGATTTCAAGTCACGCTAACAAACGCTTTTTCATGAATATTAATTGGAAATTCCAATCTGGAGGGTCACTTCTAGCCCAAGTTCCCGGGCAAAGTGTTTAATCATAACTCCCACTGGTCAGGGGAAAGTGTTAAGGCCATCCTTTCTGCAGGAAAGTAAATGATTCTTCATCCGTAAAGTAAATGTTGATCATTTTTTTTCGGAAAATTTCAAATTCATTTTCAAGAATGACTATCAATTGAATAGAATGCCAGACGTTACCAAAACAGCACATGTAAGTAGATTAAATGTCCAGGATTTGGTAATATAGACAGATGTGTGACATAAAAATTAATAGAAAATTATATAAAAAAAATTTGAAGTCACAGTGTTGGTTGGTACACAGCCGAGGGTGTTTTGAATCAATCCACAATGCATTGCAATGTGCGCCTATCTATACCTAACACATGTCAGTACTTAGGGATATCACTAAGAATATGAATTGTGCTGTCTTGTTATGTTGTGTCCAGACCTGTTTTCAAATCATATTTGAAGAAACTTTCTCTTGTAAATAGTTTTTCAACATTATACGGTTATTATATTTTTTTTACATGGCAAGAACATGTAGTTTTGATCTACAATCGTGCGGGACGTCCTGAACCGTTGAAACACAAAAATCCATTGGCATGACATGGAGGTATTTGGAATCCGATTAAACAAGACACCGCAATATCGCCTTCAAGAAAAAAGACAAGGTATATTACACATTTATATGATGTAGAGATTACCTTGAATTTATTAATCTTAGAGTGAGAATAAGGCATTGAATTTGTAAGTCAAGGTACTTCTCCCTCTACAATGAATTTTAACTGAAATGGGGGAAGGACACGACTTGCTCGATTTGGGATTTCCAAACTAATTTATGGAATTTTGACGTGCATTTTCTGTGGAAGCCTCGGTCCCAGTGACATTACAAAATCCCCTGCATAGCCCTGTCCCTGCCAACATTTTATGTTATTTCCATCATGTCTAGTAATAATATAAATACTTTGTTTTAATAACCTGGTTACCCTGGTATAATGAAAAAGAAGATCTACCTACAAGGCGCAGCTCTGGATAGCTAATGGCGGCCATCCAGCACATGCGGGCCATTGCATGTTGGGCAAAGTGCCCAACCAGGCTAGCCCACCGCCGATATACTTGTGGGATTGACGTTTGGTAGGGCATCCGGTCAATTATCTTTGCGCCAATAATCCTCACACTCAGTATTGCTGCGTGTGATGTGAATCCAAAATAATGCAAATGTGCGCCGCAGGCGGAGTGCCCTCTCTCCTGTCATTTGCGTTTGGGCCAGAACTCCCCTCATATAATGTGCTGTGGGGGGTTCGCCACCCTCCCGCACAGCGAGTCTGTTTTGCATTCCCAGCCAGCATATGCGGTAAACCCCCATTTATACTCCTGGGGTGGAGAGAGGCAGCGAGGTAAATTCCTGCCGCAAGTGCACAACACATTGGCGACAGCGGGGCTCGAACCCAAACCCTTATGCTTATGGGGCGAGCCGCGTGATTCCCACGCACCCATGTGCCCTCCAGGGTGAATCCGCCGCCCACCCTCGTTTACAAACGGGGCAAAACCGGATTTAAAACTTTGGTCTAACTAAAACTTGTATTAAAGGAATGAGCAGCATTTCTAACCGAAACATCGAAAAATCATTAAAATTATTGTTTTTGTTACTGGGCTGGATATGCGAACATAACCGCAAGTGGTTGGTTTGAAATCCGCGTTCTTGAAGACAAGGCAGTACTTTTTTTTTTTTCTGATTCTGTAATTTCTATACGTGCGTATTCAAAATCCGACTGAATAAAAAAGCCTTTCCTTTTCCCGGTGACTACCCAGATTTTAAGCATGATATTGTGCACCATATCAAGACAGTTGGACCTCAAACCCAAACATTAATTGATCTTTAGTTTATTTCTGTGCTGGTGTAAACCACAATCAGCCGTTTAATGTAGATTTTGAGAAGCCATCGCTGTATGTCCTATTGCGGGAGACGTTATGACAAATTTCCTCCTCAAATACTTCATTTTTTTTTCACTATTTGGTGGTTTGTTTTCTACATAAAGCATTATTGGAATTGCACACACTAGCCCCTGATTTATAAGGTAAAACAATGTATTTCCCCACATTTTTTTTTCGATTCTCTCGCATTATCGCTGCTATCCTATAACCTCAAGGCCATTTCAACATTATATTTACCGATTTGAGCTCTTTTTATTCTCCTTTAAGAAGGTGGCATAAATCTGACGCTACTTGTCCACAGAGCACACTAGATCTTGACACAGTAAAGACCATCCTATCAGAGTACAAGATACACAATGCCGCCTTGTGTTGAGGTACGACGCTAATGCAGATGATCTTATCCGACGTGTGGAGGGAAACAGAGTTTAACATACCATGATTATATATTGAATAAGATTTGATCAGATCTCTATTGAGGTTAGTAATTTAACGTATGTGTATTAGGTTGTTCTTTAAAGTGAAATGTATATTTATGAATTCAAAATGGCTGGTCATAGTCTTCTATTTTCATTTGGAATCCCAAGATTGTTGATTATATTTCTTTTTTCTTTAATTTTTCAAAATTTGAAATGCTGTTATAAGACCAACTGCTTCTCCACAAAAAAATAGCCTGTGTATGTAACTGTATAACAAGAGTGGGGTGGGCTGACGTTCGATCCTAGCCGGTCATTGATACAAAATTTTGTTACATGAGGAACCCGGAGCTCATCTCATTATTATCTCATTTTCTTTGCTATGTTAGTGTTTTTTTGTAAAAAAGGCGTTCAAAGCCGGATTATTATGATTTTATTATATAAAGTTTTCATCTTGATTGGTGACCTTGACCCCAAACACCCCATCTGTAGAGGTTTCGCCAACAATATTTCAACTTGTTTTGATTGTGGGAGAGCTAGATTAAGAAACATGATTTGTGAGTCCCATGGAGAGTACCTGTGTGTAAATTAATATGATTGAACAAAATGGGGCACACGTTGGCTCATAACATTCCAATTCAAACATTCTTTCAGTTTGTAATGTATAAAATGAGAAAAATAGTAGCTTGCTAGATTTTATTAGACACCAAAAATATCTACCACTTCAGGTAACAATCTGGAGGTCTATTCTTTAAATCTTTGTCATTAATGGCACCCAAACATCCAACCCTGACTGAACTGAAATTGCTTAATGCTGTAATGATTGGTTTGTCTAGCTAATTCACTAAGTTGATCATGTCAGGGAAGTTGGGAAGGTCATCGCCACACAGAGCTTTGACGTTTCCACCATTAGTCCATTATTGTAACAAATGAGATGGTTTGGAAAAAAGAATAAGAAGCTTTCCCCTGTAAAAGCAGGGACCGGATAATGAAATGAAATTTCTTGCCGCATGCTAAAATTGTGTGCTAGTTCCATCATCCTGCATGGCACATATTTTTAACCATTATCTTATCTCTGGAACCCTACCAATAGTTGGAAGGAAAAGACTGCAAATGTTGTTCCCGTATACAAAAAGGGTAATCGTTGTGTGTTTTCCTTGATCTATAAAAATTATTCGCGCCCATTGCACTTACATCAATTGTAGGCAAATGTTGGAGGAGAGCATTTGTTTCTGACCCACATCCGCAAATCATCTTACGCTAATGGTATTTATATTCTGAACAGAATGGTTTCTCTACTGGGAAATCTTGCCTCAGCCCTCAGTGATGAAGCTCTATGTGAAGGAACGCAAAAATTCTGATCCCCGTACTTCACCAACAATCCGGGTTGGTGACCTAGTCTCTGTGACGATAGCCGCGCTTTGATTCCCATTTCCCATGCAGTTCTTTCGGAGAGTTGCATCGTACTTATGGCATCAGGGGCCACTTATTAAATTGGATTTCGGCAGCATTATTTTATAAACCGCAGGCAGGGTGGTTTTTAGTGGCCCACCAAATGTTGATTTGTTTGATGTTCTATCACCGTGTCACCTCAGGGCCGGCTTGGGGCCCTTGTTTCAATATTTATGTTAATGATCTGCATTTAATTTGAATCTAAAATTTACAGTAGCAGATGACACTTTCCTTTTTCGCACCATTAATGAAGATTCAGATGTTCAAATTCGCCAAAATGACCTTGCCAAGCTTTATTGGTGGTCAGCGAAAAAAATGCACTCCAACTTAATCCACAGAAGTGCCAAGTAGTTATGTGTATTGGTCGCGTAAATAATAAAAACAAGCAATCCCTGTTATATTTTTGTTTCTAACACAAAACTTTCTACAGTTTCCAGTTTACGTCTCATTGGTGTTCAGATATCATCTGATTTTTCATGGAATGAACAAGTGACCATTGTACTAAGAAGTGGCAATTCAACTGTTGGGGCCCTTCCTCAGAACAGTTGTTGGCAAACCAAAACAAAGATATTTCTTCTCAAGCTTATTGTTCCTTATTTTGCCCATTATGGATTTTTGCTCGCCCAGTTTGGTATGTACATGTAAAAATCATATAAATCAGTTGGAAACCATTCAAAGGAGGGCTACCAGATTATTCTGTCAGAAAGGTGTGCTCCTGGGTGATCAATCATTATGAAGGCCGTTCGAAACAACTTAATCTCTTGAACTTAGCCAACAGACGGAATACCTCTCCACCTGTTTTGCCGCAAATTGTATTTTAATACTAGTTATTCATTCCTGCAAATGGTCTGTAAACTCCCGTCATTCCAGTAATTTGCTTTTAATGATCATTATTAACTCCAAAAAACGATAGTTCAAAGTTTAACATTCTTGCAAATTTCCCCCGTATGTGGGCTGAGCTTCCTGAGCGTAAGAGATGATTCATTTTGATAGCATTAAGACATTTTTTAAGAACCGTTCTGTGAAAAAAAACAATTACTGAAAATAAGCTTTGAAGAGCTGGAGCTGGACTCATAAGTAATTTTATTTTAATGATTTTTATTAAATTTTGTTGTCTGCAAGTCTGCAATATCTACTTGCAGTTCCCAAAAATGTCTGCTTTTTTGTGAGGGTGGGTTTTTAGAGGGGTTATTAACGTTAGTTAGGGTGGGTTGGTGTGTGGCATCTGGTAGGGTTTTTTTTTTGGTGGTTGTGGTTAATGTGGTAGTGACATGTGGGTTTTCTTGATTCAATGAAATTATGGCTGTTCTGATTTCTTGTTTTTAAATGAAAAATTGAGTTGAATATTCAAAATATTTTGTATTATAATTGTGTTGGCTTTGCCTCAGCGAGTGGCGGAAGGAATCACATCCTTTGGATGACAGTGGTTTCTTGCTCCTGATGATTTCCTCCTGGCTAGCTCACTGCGGCAATTTTAATTTTAATTTTTATATTTCTTTTTCTTGATAGTGTTGATATTGTTCAATTTTGATGTTCTTAGGCCGAAGATGTAAATAAATAAATAAAAATAAATAAATAAAACTTTGATTACCACCAAATAGAAGGGAAGTATTCGTGTTATCGTTCCGTGCCTAAAAAGTAAACCAAATGTACTCAAGAGTTTGCACATAATCGCACACCATGCATAAGATACACACTGCGGTCTTTTGCATTGTCTTGCGCTTACATTATTCCATATCAGGTCGCACTGTTATTCACGCTCGCCCTATTGGTGGTAATCAAAGTTATAGGGACAAGACTATTAAATGATAAGCTTATGTTATGGTCTAGCATACCAACGTGAATTTAGTGTTAAACTTTTGTTTTGCCCAGAAAATTAGAAATCATTTACAAGATCCCTCACACAGTGCCAATTCAGCCTCACCACAAAGGGAACTTTGATGAGTGTTTTGTAGAAAAGATGTGGGGAATACCTTCAGTTGTGAGAATGTGTAAGTAAACATACCACGGCAGGGGCAGGAATGACCTTGATCGATTTGGGGCATTGGGGATTTCCAAACAGTAATTTGGGGAACTGATAGTGCATTGTACTATGGCAGTCTTCTGTCTCAGTTCCATTTACAAAACTCTTAACCTTAGGTCAATACATCTGGAAATATGATATTTTGATAATAAATTACTGACTTCAAATCCGTCGAGGTTAGTGGATTATCCTCGCTGCAAAATAGTGTAATTTCCGATAACGGTCATTTAGATTTAAATATTCGTGAAGCCATATTGAAAATCTGCAAAAAAACATTGTGGCTAATCTTTGTGACGATAAACTTACTGAACAAACCATGTGCCTGACAATGTTCTTGGATGTCTAAGGATCATTTTATAACCGAGGGTCGCCTGGCGAAATCACTGAGAAAGTGTATTTTTCCATGCTGTAAGGTTTACGTATGATGGACTTGGGCGGTAACATTTAAGCATCCACCGAGAGCGAGCATGTCTGTATGTATGTGTATGTATGTGTGTGTGTTCCAGTTTAGTTAGGTTTTTGTAGTATGTGTGTTCCAGTTTGGTAGTTTTGGTAGTCTGCGTGTTCCAGTTGGTTAGGTTTTTGTTTTTCAGGTATTCACAGACATTGGGCCGATTTCAACCATTATCATGTTTTGAGTAGACCAAGTGTGTGAAAATATCTGATCCAAAACATGATAATGATAAAATTGGATGATTTACGCCCAAAATTAATTGGTCTCGCGATGAGTTTTAAAATATTAGGGCTCGACTGCGTCTCGCCCAATATTTTTGCAACTCATAGCTCGACCAATTAATTTGGGCTTAATTGATCCAATTTTATATCAGACTTGGGGTTAAGGTGCAATTTTGGGGTTCCTTCTTATGTGGAGGTCAAAAGTCATGGACCAAGGTCAAAGGTCATCTGATGTCATGTTCCATTCTGCCATCTTGCCAGGGGGATCTTGCAAGTTTACTTGCTATATTTTTTTTGGTACCATATGAAAGTCCATATTTTTCTCATTATTGTAGTAACATTTCAGCCTCCAAAGCATGTCTTTCCAAAAGATAAAGAAAAATCTAGCCATTCTTATTACTACAGTAATTTGTCAGAGTATGCTTTATTGCATCTATCGTCTAAACCACAAGTTTGTTTCCCACAAAATTTGGTTTGGGTATGTGAGTGTCTGCCTCTTGTATTAAAGGGATTAGCATCGATTTGCTAATCCGAAACATCAAAAAAATCATCAAAATTCATTACATTTTTGTTACTGGCATGGATATGCAAACATAACCTGCAAGTGGTTTGCTTGAAATCCGTGTATTAAAGACAAGGCAGTACTTTTTATCTGATACTGTAATTTCTATACGTGCGTATCAAAATTCTGACTTGAGATCAAAAAAAGCCTTTCCCGGTGAATATCACAGATTTTCAGTGTGATATTGTGCACCATGATCAATACAGTGTGATCTCAAACATTGATTGATGTTCATTTTTATTACTAGTGTAAACTACAAACATGTTTAAGTGCAGATTTTGAGACGCCTTCGCTGTATGTATATTTGCAGGAACGGTATGACAAAATTTTCATCAATACGTTTTTTTCACGATTGGTTTTTCTACATTAAAGCAGTTATTGGAAACTTACACACTTATCCCGGATATTATAAGTTAAAAACATGCATGTCCACATTTTTTCGATTCTCTCGCAATACGCTGCTAATCCCTGTAGTACTCACATGGTATACTTAAATCAGAACAAACACCTTTAATGAAGAACAATTGCTTAGCTAAAGGTTAAAATAATAAAAAACAGGTCTTGTTTTCTTTGAGGGCCTGCTACTGGATCCTGGTAACCAGTACTACCATCCCAGACAAGGTGTTGCCAGATAAACCTCACCTTCATGGGGTTTGCTAAGGAAAGATCCGAGTAGAATATAAGATGATCTACCTACAAGGGCGTCGGCTTTCGGAGAGCTAATGGCGGCCATCCAGACATTGACGTCAGGAAGGTCCATCCGGTCACTCATATTTTGCTCCTAAATCCTCACACACAGTATTTCTGTGAATAAACAGGTCCCATCATTAACGGGGATAAAACTGGATTTAAAATTTGGTTTACTAACACTACTAATAAAACACAACTTTCTTTCCATGTGATGTGTTGCGTACACCAAACCCAAGGGCAGTGCCAGATTATGAAGCACCTGTAGTACTCAAGAATGGACAAAACACAGTAGAGGACTTCTGTAATAATCTACATAAAAGCATATTGAAGGAATTTAAGTAGATAAGTTGATGAAATTGATTACAGACATTAAGAATAGTAATGGAATGAAATTCTGAGTAGTTTTTCTGACTGCTGAAACCTTAAACCTGAAAAAATCAAATATGAAATGTGTGCGTCACTATCTTCTGTGCCAAGAAATTGGTCCAGCATTAAATGCCTCTGCCAGCTATCCACAGGAATGTCTTTGTTCAACTCCAATGAGAATTATACAACCCTATCAGGAATTGCTCACCAGACATCAATCATAGCGTAGTGAGCGTGCAAGAGCGTAGCTGGCAAAGTTTGTGAAGCACCCGTGTCCGGACAGAGACCGCTGCCTAACCACCTGAAATCCAGAGTTTCTTAAAGGTGCAACGAGAGATTTTGAGGCACCCAGTATTGTGTCATAATAGTGTTCCTATGATTAGACACTCAATAGATCTCTTACCTTGTATGTGACTAGTGGTGAAGGAAAATGTCTTAAAGAGAGAAAAATATGGGTGATTTGGACTTGCTTATATTTCAATATAAAACAAGACTGAATGTATTTGCTCCTATACAAAATTAGAAATTTCACAATTTTTGTACCAAAGAAACAGTTCTAAGCTTAATCCTTTCAGATGGGGATATTGTGATGGAAAGCTTTACATCTGGCAAAAATCATAATTTCCATTTTTTATGGACCCTGTTATTTGAAATCTCTGTGCACCTTTAAGCAAAGTCCAATCCCTTGAACTGAACAGTCTCTAAGGAGGTTAAGAGAGTCGCCTCCTGTGTAAAAAAGATTTGCAATAAACCAAGTACATCATGGTTTTGACCTGGTGAGCATCTTCCACTTGGAGCGGACTCCTTATGGGCTGAATGGCGATGTCTCAACAGATAGAGTAGCAAAATTTGCCGATCTCAGGTTTCCTAAAATGCACATTGAGAGCCACTTACTCCTAATTTAGTTAAAGTGTTGCTACCTATAAGAAAATGTCGGCCATATTGTCATGCCTTTCTAAATGGTAAACATGATATTTGTTTTGTTTTTCAGTGCATTAGTGTGGGGTCATCAGTTAAACACAACCCTCAGGGAAAGTTGGAAAAAGAACACTTCTAAACGACGAAGACGTCATACAGATAGTCAAGAAAGTGTAGGTGGTAAGTAAGTATTGCTAGAAAAGACAACTTTGGACCTTTTCAGTTGAATGTCACCCCAAACAAAAATTGGATTATTTCTTTCTTGAAACCCATACTCCTCAATGGAAAACTTCATCTAAATCTATCACAGGCGTGTACTCAACTGAAGTTACCTTGTGACTGAGATAAATATATCTGACAGAGATTTGAAGCAAGTGGCCATTCCATTGATTGTAGCATGCAGGGTGTGGTACAGTATTATATGGTTTAAACTAGTGCATTCCTCCTGTGTGTTAACCTTTGATCTATGTGTGTTGACCTTTGACCTCAGATTTGTTCGTGCGTCAGGTCAGCCAGTTCTTTTGACCAAATTTGGTGGTCAAAGGGCATTTCTATGCAAATTGACCTCTAGATGATTTGGAACTTTGGGATCACTCTGAAACCCTTCTAACAAATGTCAGACTGTCTTCCCCCTACCTTCATGCCAAATATTAGCCCCTCTATGTCAAAGTATAATGAAACGCATTAGTGGACAGACGACTCGCAGACAGATCCATTGTTTAGTACCGTAGTGATTAGATTCCATGATCCTCAATTGTAACAAGTGCAGTGATCCTTATTCAATTACAGTTCAGTGTTTTTAACCTCAAGATTGATTTTGGGGCTATTTTGAATGATCACAGGTGTGTGTGGGGTTCTTGGTCTGAAAAATGGAACAGAGTCTAGTACTCCAATGATTGTTGTATTAGGTTTCAATTTTGGTCCCTTTGAAATGACCCAGTTGATGTGGGTGAAGGAGAATTCTTATGAAAAAAACAACCATAAAATTGGAAACTAGTATTTATTTTCTACACTCAATATCCAAATGGGGATGATTAAAAGGTTATTTTCAAAAACATATAAAAAACACCAACGTTTGAGATTAATAAAAGTCTTCCTCAAGGGGAAAACAACAACAAATATTAAAAGAGTTGAGCTGAGATCCGATTCACTCATAACCCAGACATTTTGTACACCAATGAACCATAAAGTCTGTGGTATGAGGAATATACATGTAGCCACTAAAGGTGCATTTTATGATCCTAGAACATCGGTTTGGTTTTTGGTCATTAGAATCCCCAAGAAAATTTATTCCCAAAAATTTCAGTGATTCGAGGTGCATTTGCATTTTATGTTATGTGCAAATGTTTTGCATCACGCTGCCATAGGCCACTGTGTTGTAATTCTGTCCGTGTAGTGGACAAAAAATAAAAAATGCGAATTTCTCACAGACCGCCACACATGCCCTTGGAATGCAACGTCACACGTACCCCTCTCCCTGATGGGTGTCCCCTCTCGTCCTGCACCCGTCCCGCTCAACTTCTATTTACTTCTAATTTACCCTCTCAACACTATGCAGATCAGTGCCATCAGTCACTCATGCGTGTTTGGTGTGTAATGTTCGCACGAGGCCAAACTAGTTACACAGTACATCCGACACCCTACGCACGCTCCTATCCATCATTGCTCAATGTCTGCATATGTGCTGCCGTTCTTCTTCCCTTCCCTTGTCTTATTCTGCTATGCGTGCCTTTCGCCCTCCCTCGCTTGCGCCACTTCCCTTCTCACCGGGTATGGATACCTCGGCCCCCTCCTCCTCATCTCCCGACTTTTCGCAAGACGCATCACAAAATGCTCACATTTAAAACTTACTCTTTCAACTTTCAAAATTAAACTAATTATGAGGTTGTACAATTTTAAAAAATTAAACAGGATCTCATGTAAGTTGTCTTCTGAAAAATTGTAAACATCCTAGTGTTGATTTTGTTTTCTTATCTCTCTTATCTTCAGATGACATCCCTAGAAGGGAAAAGCCAATTTCACTGTAGTTATTAAGTACAACACATGAAGAAAAAACGTCATAAGGAAACACATTATTGTTTGCTGGTTTAGTCAGTTATTTTGTGATAAATGTGGCAAGTTTGAGAAAAGTGCTAAAGGCTGGATAAACTATTACACCAGACGGAATGGGGAATTTAGGGAAACACTTTTCCAAAGGGAAGGAGTAATGAAATTAGGAAAAAAGGAACACAAAAGTGTTGAATTTGAGAAATCAAGAGGTATGTGGGGGAACACAAACATTTTTGTCAAAAATTGGGAATGTACATTCTTCAATGTAAATATAGATCAGTCTCTAAATTGGAGAAATGACAAGAAAGCAAGCCAATTGGGTTCAATACTTCTAAAAAAAATTAATAACATTGACCAATCAACCTAAAATTCTTTTTAGGACATTTAAACCAACAAGAAACCTTTTTAGGCATGGTTACAGTTTTAGACTAGTGCTTACTTGAAAAATCAGTAGCCTACTTCCTAGAAAAAGTGTGATTATTTTTTTAAAAAATGAGCAAAAGGACACAAAAATGTATGGTGAATGGAAAGAAAACAAAGAAACATTGGGACTCTGACAAAGTGTCATATACTAAACTATTTATAAGAATGTAAGGTATACAATAATGAGAGTTACAGTTCAATTACTAATGTAAAAAAAAAATCACATGAAAATTTATTATCATATGTATATTTGTTTAGAAAGATGCCTGTATTTTTTAGGCTTCCGCGTTCTTTGGCAAAAAACAATGTACACACACTCAGTTTGTCAACAAATAAAAGGATGTTGTACAATTACTGAGTCCACACAGTTCTGTCCAATTGGCAATTTAACCAGGAAACAACACAAAAACATTCTTGTGGGTATGTAACTTGGAAACAGAAAATGTGAGACTAGTGTCACAACAAAAGAAATCTGTTGTTTTGCACATCATACGTACAATATAAATTTGCCCCTTTCTGATATTTCTGAATATGGGAGCTTTTGTAAGAGATTTTTACAGAGGAGATGAACCTCATTTATATAATTTACTCTTCAAAGAGGTGAAAAGATGGTAAAATTAGTGCCAGTTTTAGGACTTGAAATCTAACCAAAAGTCGGTCATTTCGGAACCAAGGCCTCTTGACTGTTCCCGGTTATTCTTTAGGGCTGGGCACGAACACGCTTATTTCGCTGATTACCAATATACAAACGAAATGAGCAGGCGGACGCGTTTTCACACTACCAAGGTCAAACGTTTCCATATTAATTACATATTACAACTGTGAAATACTACTGTGTTAAATGCGTCACACTCAGTCATAGCAACTACAAACATGATATAGCCCTGATATTTGCAAAGCCATTTGGATGAAAATCAGCAAAAAAACACCATTGCCTGATCTTTGCGATGATAAACTCTGCATAAACCCCATGCTGACGAGTGTTCCTGGATGTAAAGAATCATGTTATAAGCGAGGGTCGCCTGCCCGAAATCAACAAAGGAAGTTGCATTTTCTGTGCTGTAAGTTTCAGTTGTAAAGGGCTTGGGCGGGGGTACATATTATAAGCGTCCACCCGTGAGCTCGCTGATTCAAGAGAATGGCCGTCCTCCGACCTCTAGCCTTTATGACTCTATCTCGTGTTCGGAATGTAACAATCAGTCTTTACACGGGTGTGAAAGACCACAGTATGAGCTCTGAATTTGCTGCATTTTACCAAATTTTTGCAATTGTGTTGCTAGGATGATATTTCAGGTGACTAAGGGTAAATTTTTACTTTTGACAAATGTGCAAAGAAACGAAGGCCTTGAGCATCTACATTTATTTTCAATCATTGGTGGACTGAAGCACAAAACAGTAAGTAGTAGGTCACCATGGAGGACACGTTGGACCCGCTTATTTCGTATCACGCGTGGTGCTTGCAACATTTTACCAAAATAAGAGGACGCTGAAATTTTCGAAATGGGTGTTTTTGTATTGTCTTGAACCAAATATACTTGGCTGCGTGTTGGTAGGAGCAGAAAGGAAGAAAAATGACTGATTTTGAAGTTTGTCCAACGTATGACAGGGTTCATGAATTTCTGTGACTGTGACAATAAAAAAGCGTGCCAGTGGTGACCTTATGGCTGGCGATAAAGTTTACTTAAGAGGAATCACCACTTCCCAGAATTGAGAAGAATATGCATTGATTGTAAAAACTGGTAAAAAAACATACCAATTCAGATAGCTTTTTATTGACAGCACAATGTAGAACAACCAAACATATTGTATATATAATAAGTAAACTTGATGTTGGTGATGGATCAAAGCGGTCCCTGGTTCAAAACTAGGTACTTGCTCAGATTACGTTTTTATAATTTATTTTGTTACACTGAAATTAAAACCCCCCCAGAGATTATAATTAGAAACTGCTCCATGCAGGGTTGGTTGCACTCCCATCAAACCCATCAGGGAAAACACGATATTAATGGAAATCCATACCCCCCCCCTTATTTAAGGCACAACTGAAGTAAGAATATATATGCTCTTATATGGGTAGGGTATTAAATTCATTTGGAATAGCCATGTATCAGGTTTAAATTTTTTTTTTCCCAAAAAAAGATCAACACAATGGTTGTCACATGCACTGCATCTGACAAATGATCAAAAATTGACATGTAAAAATTCAGATGATTTAATTAACACTTTGGGTTGCACAAATTTAGTATCCAGAATATACGCTATCAATGCACATGCTATTGAGGTGGATTTGGGCGGGGCTGCTGTGAAATGTACCCAAAATAGGCTTGATTTTTCATTTTTCCCAAAAACCTGGGCTTGAGTCCCAAATCCATCCCCCGGGCACGTGCCTAATTAGCCATATACTTTGGCTGACGAAGTGTTAGTGAAATCTCGGAATGTAGCCATTGTCAGTTATGATCTAAGTGTGTTTCTAATTGACTAAAGATAGATTTCTGTCATTTGGCACAGGAGTTAAAGGGCAGTTTCGTGATTCCAGTACATTCGGTTTTATTCATTGTTCAATAGAGGTCCTTGGAAAAGCTTATTCACAACTTTTTAGTTGATACAGACCTTGCGGTTTTGTGTTGTGGCAAAATGCTTGTTTTCCACGGTCCCATAGGCACTATGTGTAATTCTGTTTACGGACAGAAAATACAAATTGCCAATTTCTTACAGATCCGACCAAATCTGCACATAGGTCGCTGATGTACTAAGTTTTTAGCGTTCAGATGATATAAATAAATTTTTGAGGTAAGTCGGGGGGGACGAAGGTGGGTGGATCACGAATGACCCTTTACCCCCCCCCCCCCCAATATTGTAGGCATTACTCAATTTCCGTTGAGTCTTCTATTGGGTATATATTCAAAATTTCAAATCGTGTCTTAAATTATGGGATAAGTTAACAACTTTGTTATTTCACCTACATTGTAAAAGAATGAAGGAGATTTTTAACCTACATTATATTAATGCCTTTAGTATAAAAAACTTCAAATCAAATTTTCTTCCCAAGTTGTTATTAAAGAAAATTGAAGGAAAAATGCTTACAGGTTTCCCAGATTCATATGTATTGCATGTGTAAGCAACTAAGTACAAAAAAATAAAATCCATGTTCCAAACATAACAAAGTATAATGATGATGGCTATGTGTTGCCATCACTCTTTCAGGTGCAAGTTAAGGTGAGTTCAACTTCATCGGCAGACGTCTTGCAGACGACTAGCCTTTCGAACATGTTTTCATGCAAAAGCGTATGATCATGCATCCTGCGCGCAAAAGCATGTTCGAAAGACTAAGCGGGCCAACGTCTGCCGATTGAGTATGAAACCCACCATACAGGGTGAACATTAATAATCAGAGTTCTGCGTTTGCTTAACCATTAGATTGTGCTTTCTGTATTTGGGGGTGTAAATGCTGCGATTCACTAGGGAATGTGACAGCGTTCTAGGGTATGAAATTAAAAAAAAGGACAAGCCCCTTAGTGTCAACTTTCGAACCTAACCCTACAACCGCCCACACAATTTTCACCGCAACCACGCTTCCCTTCCCAATCCCCATACTGCTTCCCTTCACTCCTATCCTCGTCACCCGTCACGTACGATCCCTTCTCTAAGCCCCCTCCTCTCGACCACCTACCTACTTCTCCGTTATTCCCACAAAACACCTTTTCTCCCTCCTGTGATCGAACAGAGTACAGCTTTGCATTTGGTTTTCCTGAAATAAATCGTGGGTTATACAAATATAAACAACTCAGCTAATCAGGAATAATGGAAATAGACGTATTCAATAGCCAGCCAGTGTTGGTGGATCGATAGACGCATTCCAGTATTCCAATACATTCAACTGTCAAGATCCCTGTGCAATCGCTAAACACTGATCGATTGACGCTTTGGTATTGTAGTTGAATGATGCATCTTGTCCACAACATGTCTGGTGGCTGACGGTATATGAATACGGCTATTAAAGCATAGGAGCTATTTGCTTGTAACATATAAGTATCAACAAATAGCTGTGCCTTATGTTATTCCATATTATGCGGCTATATCAGTACCTTGAGTGAGGTCAAAGAACCTCTTCATCCAAATGCATTATTATTCAGTTCAGCGGAAGGCTGTCGAGTCTCCGGACGTTAAGTGGCATGGTAGTTAGTTAGTCCGTTCACAGCCGTGTTGGAAAAGTTTGTCTTTGGGGGGGGGGGGAGGGGGGGGAGTAAGTTTTTTATTTTTTTTATTTTTTTTAAAGCAAAATTGTAAATGTGCCACCAAAAAGTAAATGCGTTGTAGAATATGTACAAACAGTACATTACTGTTTAAGGTGAAACGAGAGATTGTTGAGGCACCCAATAATAAGTTTTGTGTTAAATAGTAATTTGACGAATGTCATATAGACTAGAAATCAATAGATTTCTACCTTGTATTTGGCTACAGAATGCCTTAAAAGAGAGAAAAAAGGTGATTCAGATTTGCTTATATTTCAATATAAAACGTAGCCTGAATTTCGTATTTGCTCCTATATGAAATTAGAAATTCAAAATTGTTGTACCAAAGAAACATTTTGCAGCTTAATCCTTCCAGGTGGGGGTATTTTTTATGGAAAGCTAGGCTACATCAGGTCAAAAATCAGTACTTTAGATTTTTTTAGGGACACCTGATATGTGAAATCTCTTGTTGCACCTTTAATTGGCTTGGTATCTGGAATCAGTATGGAAACTAAACTTTGAACAAAGAAGCTGTGATGATGATGCTCCCTACCCCCGCAAAGGTTTTTGTGTCGCCTGCCTTAAGTCAGGAAGACACATAGGGATCACTTTGTCCACTGTTTTCTGTTGTTGTCTGTTGATGTCTGTTAACGTTGTTGTCTGTTGTTGTGAAAAAGGGCTAACATTTGCCTTTAATATCCGCATACTTCGATGGATTTACACCAAACTTGAGTCAGAGATGCAACATGGGATCCTGCATTTGCTGATGAGGTCAAAGGTCACATACCTAGGTCAAAGGTCATGTGAGGTCAAGTTGTAATATAGGCTAAAAATGTAAAATTGACCTCAATTGAAAAGTTGAATTTCAATTGGAACCAAACTTGAGTCATAGGTGCAACATTGGATCTGTCATTTGTTGATGCAGTCAAAGGTCACATGCCAAGGTCAAAGGTCATACGAGGCCTATCATTACAAACTGCGATGGCAGGTGACACATGTATGCGGTCTGAGGACCGATGTATTTTTTTTATATATATTTGAAAATGACGCCAGAAAATAAAACAAATTGTCGATTCAGGTACACCTTTTGGCTGTGTGGCCTTGTGTTGGTGAATGTTATGTTGAGTGAGTGAGTGGATTATGGTTTCTGGTATTATAAAAACAAACACATGGGAAACAAGAACACATGAGATTTAACATGTTAAATCAGAGAGATGATAATATAACATCTGTGGTTTTATTGATCAAAATTACATAACAATATTAATGCTTACAGGTGTGTTTGCAGTATACTTATGTTTAATAGGAGAGAGAGGAATATCATAAAACCACCTATTGTATGTGGAGATTTTTTATGGGACAAAAAATTGCTGCTTCTGTGGCACCTGCCGAAAATATCACTCTGAGAGCACTTTTTGCCGTTTAAAAGTAGCCGAATTGGGCACCTAAAGAATGGTGTTGACAACCCTGATAATCTTTCCATATTCTACAGCCTGCCCTCTATCAAGTGTTATAATCTAAACTTACCAGGCTTTTCTATGCTTATGGACGATCTTTTATAATAAATGCAAGCAATTTGATTTTAAAGGGCTGTAGATTCTAGTCCTTCAGTGATCGCTTTTCCTGGAATTTTTATAAACCAGGGGACATTTAAGTGCCAAAAAGATGTTAGGAAGTGTACTTATCGTACTTATGTTATCTGTAAAAATTTAAAATTTAGACATTTACGGACTATTTTTGGTTTTGGTTTGCCAGAGATAGATAATTTAGGGACTAAAACCTCTTTATTTTGATACAAGGTATGATTACATTTTGGACACACAGCCAAGATTGATACGGTGGTATTGTTTTGTAATCCAGCGATGAAGTTAATTAAATGTACTCTTAGCTATTACTTCAAGTGTACGTAGACTTCTACTCCAAGTATACACTTGCTCAACTTCAAGCATATTCTTAGTCTTCAAGGTATACTCTTGCTCTCAAGCTCAATTTCAATGTAATCTTAGCTTCTATCCAAGTGTACTCTTGCCTCTAGTCAACGTGTACTCTTAAATCTACTCCAAGGCTACCCCCCTTGATTCATCATTGTTGCAGACAGCTAAGTTGGGCAGTATGCAGTATTACAAAGCCACTGATGCTATGCTTTCTTAGCCAGTACCCATCGTATAGTGTACTCTGCAGTTTTATGCCAGATGCCAAATGAAAAGTACACATGGAGGCCACAGCAGTTACCTATCATATAGTTGTACTCTGAGTTTGTGCTTGTCGACTGAAAAGTAATAGGGAGGTTACTAGTCGTGGGGAGAGTGCCTGTTGCAGCTACTCTTGGTACCTTCACAGGTACTCATATTAGCTGCGTAGTCACTTGTTCTTGGGCAAAATCACGATTTAAAGGTGGGATTGATTTTGAAATGGGTGTTGGTCGTGTATGTGGTATTTGACAAAATTCATTGTTTAAAGGAAATATTGTGAGGGGTTGATACGAAAATACCGGACTTAGCAAAACCATGTTTAAAGGAAAGAATATTGGGGGTTCGAAATGGCGAAATGGATGTTGGTGCGTATGGCTCTTTGGCAAAATCATGTTTAAGGAAAAATATTTGGATGTTATCGAATGGGTGTTGCTGTGTACAGGGTATTTGGAAGATTGTTAAAGGAAATTATTTGAGGGAGTTAGTCGTTTTCGAAATGGGTGTTAGTCGTGAAAGGGGGTGGTATTTGGCAAAAATCAGTGTTTGAAAGGAAAATTGTTTTTGAAATGCGGTGTTGGTGTATGGGTGGTCCCTTTGGCAGAAATCATGTTCAAATCGACTGTTTTAGAAATGTTGGCACCAGATTGCGAAAATTATTGAAGGACATTTTGAAAATGACCATCTCTACCCCCCAAAATTGGCACGAAAAAAGGGGCCAGTCATATGCCATGCAGCATGAACGGCCCAATTTAAACATATCGAAGTTGAAAATACTCTTGCGGCCTTGATATTTTTTAATAATCAAGATACTCCAAGTATGCAGATTTCCTGTGTTGAAAAATAGTGCAAAATCAGATTAAATCAGTCTTATTAGATTTTGTTTAAAAGATTCATATTTCTAAAAGACATTTATCGTGATTCTTGCGAAAGAGTCAAAATATTTGAAATTTGCCGGGCATAGGAAAAGAATAGGAAGGAATAGCTCAAAAGTGGAGAATACGCCTGTAGAATTCTCATATGTAGTTACCTTTTCAACTGAAATTACCGAAAACGGCCAGTTTCGGTTCAGGTTTTCAAAGACAGATACGAAATTCTCCATTCAATTACGTTTAGTAGAAGGGTCAGAACGAACGCTAATACTAAAAATATCAGAGTTTGTCCTTGTTAGGTTGATTTTGGTCGTTTCATTTGCAGGGATGTTAGATACCTTATTCTTGTTCAGACATGCAAAATGCTTTTGATGATTTTTTTTTCGATGTTCTGATTTAGCAAATCACTGATAGTGCCTATTAAGGATAATTAGACATTAACTTTGAAAGAAAGCTCTAAAACATTTATTTTGTTTAGGAGGTATGTCGATTTTCATTAAACGTGATTTTGGAGTAGCACACCCAAAAAAAATTGTCTCAAAATTGTATGGTTTTAGTTTTAAAACATGTAAGTATTCAATACCTAGTACGGGGAAAATATTGCAACAACCACTTCTTACGCTTATGGGGTCTTTGGCAAAAATAAGTGTTCAAAGGAAATATTGGGAGGGATTGATTATCAAATACAGGGTCTTGGCAAAATCCATGTTTAAAGTGTATTTAATATTGGGAGGTTGAACATGGATGCTGGCCGCGTATGGCTCTTTAGCAAAATCAATGTTTATGAGGCGAATATGGGGATCTGTTTTCGAACATGGGTGTTGAACTTGAACAGGGTCTTTGGCAAAATCAGGTTCAAGGAAATATTTAAGTGGAGGATTGTTTGCGAAATGGGTCGGTGTTAGTGTGTCGGGGTCTGTGGCAACATCATTGTTTTACAGGAAATACTGTGGTCATTGGTTTTGAAATGGGGTTGATCGTTGTAAGGGGTCTTGGCAAAATCATTGTTCCAAAGAAATATTTGTGAGTGTGTATGAAATAGGGGTATTGGCAAAAATCATTGTTTAAAGGAATATTGGGAGGTTCGAAATGGGTGTTGGCCGTGTATGGCTCTTTAGTAAATCATTGTTTAAAGGAAATATGGGTGGTTCCCCCCCCACGCCACCCAGGGTGTTGGCCGTGTATGGCTCTTTAGTAAAAATTCATTGTTTAAAGGAAATATTGGGAGGTTCGAAATGGGTGTTGGCCGTGTATGGCTCTTTAGCAAAATCATTGTTTAAAGGAAATATTGGGAGGTTCGAAATGTGTGTTGGCCGTGTATGGCTCTTTAGCAAAATCATTGTTTAAAGGAAATATTGGGAGGTTCGAAATGTGTGTTGGCCGGTATGGCTCTTTAGCAAAATCATTGTTTAAAGGAAATATTGGGAGGTTCGAAATGTGTGTTGGCCGTGTATGGCTCTTTAGCAAAATCATTGTTTAAAGGAAAGATTGGGAGGTTCGAAATGTGTGTTGGCCGTGTATGGCTCTTTAGCAAAATCATTGTTTAAAGGAAATATGGGGAGGTTCGAAATGGGTGTTGGCCGTGTATGGCTCTTTAGCAAAAATTCATTGTTTAAAGGAAATTTATTGGGAGGTTCGAAATGTGTTTTGTGTTGGCCGTGTATGGCTCTTTAGCAAAATCATTGTTTTAAAGGAAATATTGGGAGGTTCGAAATGGGTGTTGGCCGTGTATGGCTCTTTAGCAAAATCATTGTTTAAAGGAAATATTGGGAGGTTCGAAATGTGTGTTGGCCGTGTATGGCTCTTTAGCAAAATCATTGTTTAAAGGAAAATATATTTGTCTGAGGGATTACTTTCCTGAATGGATGTTTGTGTACGGGATTTGGAAAATGTTTTTTTGAAATGGGTTGTTGGTCCTGTATGGGGTCTTTGGCAAAAATGTAAAGAAAATAGTTGTGGGCATTTCGAAAGGGTGGGTAGGTGTTATGGGGTGGCTGGTATTTGGCCAAATCATTGTTTAACGGAAATAATTGTCTGAGGATTATATATGTTAGGAAAGGGCATTATTTGTGTTTCGGGCGTCTTTGGAAAACCAAAATATTTTAAAGAAATATTGGGGTAGAGGTTTTTGAAATGGGAGGTTGGTCTGTACGGGGTCTTTGAAGGTTCGAAATGGGTGTTGGCCGTGTATGGCTCTTTAGCAAAATCATTGTTTAAAGGAAATATTGGGAGGTTCGAAATGGGTGTTGGTAGGGTACAGGGTCTTTGGCAAAATCGTTGTTTAAATGAAAATATCTGTGGGGTTTTTTTTCAATGGGTGTGTTGGTCGTGTATGGGGTCTTTAAAAAAAATCAGTTAATGGAAATAATTTAATGTGGCGGGATTGGTTTTTAAATGGGTGTTAGGCGTGCACATGTCTTGGCAAATCATGTTTAAAAGAGTATAGTGGGGTTTGATTTCGAAATGGGTGTTGGTCGTGTATGGGGGTCTTTGACAAAAACCAGTTTGAAAAGGAAACATTTTGAGATTGTTTGAATGGGTGGTAGTCATGTACGGGCTCTTGACCAATCATTATTTAAAGGAAAATGGGAAATTCGAAATGGATGTTGTTGGCCGTGTATGGCTCTGAAACAAAATCATTAAGGAAAATATTTGTGTGGGGATGGTTGGGAAGGTGTTAGTGTGTTCGGGGTATTTGGAAAATTGTTTAAAAGAAAATATTGATTGTGACGTGGTGGTTGTCGTTGTATGGTGGTCTTAGCAAAATCATTGGGTAATTTACAGGAAAATATTGGAAGTTAAGTGGGATGTTGGTCGGGTATGGCTCTTTAGGCAAAACAAGCTAAAGAAAATATTGGGGAATGTTTTCCAAATGGGTGTTGAACTGTACAGGGTCTTTGGCAAAAATTCATTGTTTCAAGGAAATATTTAACGTGGATGGATTTTGTTTTTCAATAAATGTGGACAGCTTGTGGGGTCTTCGACAAAACTGCATGTTTAAAGGAAATATTGGAGGGTTGATATCGAAATACGGGGTCTTTGGCAAAATTATTATTGCAATGAAATATTCAATGTGTAGGGATTGTTTTATAAATGTGCGTTAGTCGCTTATGGAGTCTTGGCAACTCGTTTAAAAAAATATTTGTGGGGGGTTTTCCAAAATAGGTGTTGGTCGTTTTGGGGTCCTTGGCAAAATCAGTGTTAAAGCAAGATATTTGAGGGTCGGTGTTTTTTTTTATAAATATGGTGTTGACGTGTACGGGGTTTTTGACAAAATCCTTGTTTAAAGGAAATAGGGGTTGATATCGAAATACGGGTTCTTATATATTCAAGTGTAGGGATTGTTTTCAAAATGTGTGTTAGTCGCTTATGAGGTCTTTGACAAAATTCGTTTAAAATACATATTGTAGGGGTTTTTTTTCGACATAGATGTTAGTCATGTACGGGGGGTCTTTGGCAAAATCATTGTTTAAAGGAATATTTGTGAGTTTGGGTGTTAGTCTATATGGGGTCTTTGGCCCAAAATCACCTGTTTAAATGAAATATTAGTGGGGTTGATTTCTAAATGGGTGTTGGTCGTGTCTGGGGTCTTTGATAAAACACACACTCTTTGAAGAAAAATATTTAAATGTGGAGGGATTTGTTTTCGAATGGGCGTTAGTCCCATGTACGGGTTTATTTTGGCTAAATCATTGTCTGAAGGAATATTGGGAGGTTCGACATGAAATGGGTGTTGGCCGTGTATGGCTCTTTAAAAAAATCATTATTTAAAGGAAAATATTTTGGGGATTTATTTTCGAATTGGGAGTTGGTTGGTGTACGGTGTATTTTAGCAAAATCATTGTTTGAAGGAATATTTTTGGGATATTGGTTTTCGAAATGGGTGATGTCGTTTACGGTATTTGGCCAACCAATCACTATTTGAGGATGTTTGTCGTAAAAATGGGTGGGGTCGTGTAACGCGTCTTGGCAAAAATCATTGTTTTAATAGTTTTTCTGGGGGTTATTTCGAATTGTGCACGTTGTGAAAATTGTTTAAAGAAAATATTTGTGGGGGATTGTTTTTGAAATGGATTTGTTTGGTTCGGCAGGTCTTTGGCAAAATTATTGTGTAAAGGAAATATTGAATGTCGAAGTGGGTGTTGGCCGCGTATGGGCTCTTTCGCAAATCATTGTTTAAAGGTGATATTTGTGTGGGTGTGGTGGGGGGGGGGGTCTAATATGTGGGCGTTTTTTGTCCTTTGGCAAATCCAGAGGGTGGTTTTAATCGATCCCATGATGCATAGCATGGGCCTATACCATATGTACTAAACACATTCAGTACTTAGTGATAAAAGTTTTCCAAAAGTTTAAGAACGCACAAGACTTCATAATCTGCATAAAATTTACTATGTTTTTGTGGGCTAAATGAGCAATTAAGTCAGGTTTTCATTTGTTAAGGATAGAATTTTCATGTATCACATGACCCATTGAGGGTGAAATTTCCCAAACTGGGCATTGTGTGGGCTTGACTCAAAACACCCTCTGGTATCAAATCATTGTTCAAAGGAATATTGGGGGGGGTTCGAATTTTGGTGTTGGTCGTGTTGGGTTTTTATCTAAATTTAAAGAAATTTTTCGGCCTATTTAGATTATGATGTCAAAAATCATTGTGTAAAGGAAATATTGGGGTTTTTTCGAAATTGGGTTGGTCGTTTACAGGTGTCTTTGGCGTGAAATCATTGCTTAAAGGAAGATATTTAATGTGGAGGTTTGTTTTTCGAAATGGGTGTTGTCGAAGAAATTCTTGGCCTATTTAGATCATGCCAAAACCATTGTTTCAAGGAAATTTTGTCTCGGGGTTTGTTTCGAATGTGGGTTAGTAGGGTACGGGGTCTTTGGGAAAAATCCTATTTTAAACGATAAATAGTGGGGGTTGAATGTGGCAAATTCATGTGGTTAAAAGCGAAAGATTTGTAGGAGGGGTTGATTTGAAATATGGGGTCCTTTGGAAAATTGTGGGGGATTGTTTCGAAATTGTTTTTGGATCATGTTCAAGGGTCTTTGCAAAATTGTGGGGAGCTTATTCGAAATGGGTGTGGGTCGAAGTCAGGGTCGTTATGCAATTTATTGGTTAAAGGAAAATTGTGTGGGGTTTTGATTTTCAATGCATGGGTGTTGGTCGTGTACGGGGTCTTTGTGGAATCCATTATTTAAAGGAAATATGATGGTTATTGCAATGAAGATTGGATGTTGTGGTCATGCCAAAGGATCCTTGGGGAGGTCGTTGACTTGAGGAGTATTTTGGTGGGTTTGTTTGTCTAAATTTACATGGGCGTCGTGGTCATATAAGTCGTCGTAATAATTGGTTCAGGATTTGGGGTTGCCTGCAAAGATTATTATTTGAGAGAATTGCATTTAAAGTGGGCGTTGGTTAATGTAACACGGGGTCTTTAATTGGGGAAGGTCTTTGGATCAAACAAAGTTTACCGGTTAATTTACCGGGGGGGGTAATGTGGGTGTTTTATACATTTACAACTTCACGAAAAGAGGATACTTTAGATCCTGGTGTGAACGGTGTGTGTATTAAAAATCCATCACATGATACACAATTTCGATTATATTTTTAAAGTGACGATACGGTGATGAGATTTCCTACTCAGGGCGTTAGGGGTCACTGTCAGAAGGTTGCAATTCCCGGTTGTGAGGCAGATGGTTTGAGGGCAGATTTTCATGGTGGAGAGTAAAAATGTCCCAGTTAAAAGCGGGCTGAGTTAGCATTGATTTTTCCCAGGTTTCTTCCCGGGTTTAAAAGACTCTGCAGGGGTGCCCAAACCCGAATGTTACGCTACTGTGCTCCTGTTTTCAAAACTGACGACGGTAAATTCAATCACCTTACTCGGAGCAGTAATATTCTTATGTGGGCAAAAAGTAGGGAGCATGGCTAAACTAGCTTTTTTTTGCGGGGGGGGGGGGGGGGGGGGGGGGCAGGGGGCACGGTGGACCAATGATTTTCAGGGGGGGGCAATCATCCATGGGCGCCAAAATTTCCGGCGCTCGCTAAGCTCGCCGCAGGGTAGTCGACCCAAATTTTCACAGTCGGATATAAAATTCTGGAGGGGGAGAATTCACTTACTATAGCCGTTACCGTGCGTATTTTTAAAAGGCACATTTTTATTATTTTTAGATAATTCTTTAATGCACGCGGTGCTATCGCCCTTCAAATCCGCCCCTGGAATTATTAAAATTGGGTAGTATGTAGGCTATAGGCCTATGTTGTTTCACTGTAGTGGTGCAGAAATAACTAATTTTTCAGGGGGGGGCAAGCAAGAAAGATTCCACGGGGGGGGGGGGGGCAGCTGCCAGCTTCTGGGTTACGCCCATGATTGGAGTGATGTCATCACTTTCCGCTTTTAAAAATGTTTTTCTCAGTATCGCAAATCTCTGTAAAAAATTTTTTTTCTTTTCTTAATGGTCGATCGAAAAGTGCGATTCCTTAGAGCATCGACGCATGTTGACAACAAATAGGACCGCCGATTCGATATCTGGAAAAGTTTAGGACATGATGATCCCATCAGATAGGCTTAAACTTCATACTGAATGCGTTTAAGACAAAACCCCACTTCCCGTAGATTACAAATAGAGCTTATAGGCAAACACATGACTGTATGGTCTTCAAAATATTCTGTTCTGTAGACGGTAATAAAAAATCAAAATGAGGCTCAGGATTCATCCACGGCGCCCAGTAGAGAAGAGCACACGTTGCCAGGCCAGACGTTCGAATATTCCAAACCCAACGGGATTCTTCAACGAAAATTGATCATTTTCTTCTTGTGCAAGTAATCTCTGCGGTTACATTGTAGCATTGAGATCAAAAGTTCTCTTGGTTGGCATGCGGCGGCAGATGTCTTCCTTCGGCGGATCATAGCACGAAGCTCGTCGACCAGGTAGCCCCTGACGCGGAGGGAGTTCTTGGTCAACTCTTGGGGGTTGTGGATAGCCTCTTGCGTGAGATGGGATTGATGAGGTCGTCCAGGGGCCCTTCATAAGACCATCCACGTTTTTGCGAAGATGTTGCGGCACAGTCTGTAATCTTTGTAAATTAAAAACAAAATATGGAGTTTGTCTACAATAGTTATAAAATGGATAAATGATCAATCTTTACAAGACCACACGTCATTCAAGGCATGTAAACTGAGAAAGGAGAGGGACCCCATGACAGTGCCTGGCTGTACATTTAGCGTCATAAGTGTCGCGATTTTGTGTTCGGACATGTGGGGTTAGTCAAATGGTAGAGTACTCGCTTATATAGAAGTTTAATGTTTTATTTCACGCTCTGAGTCCAAATTACAACAACCATCATGGTCGATTTGTTTTATCTCCAATCTCAGACTGGACTTTAGAGATGCTGGAAAGACCTGGCTCAGGGGAACGACTGAGGGAGCTATACGTAACATTGAACAGGGATCTCTCCCCCAGAGGGCTACAGTCACATCACCCCCTCGACCCCGAAGCGAGTTCCACCGAGCTATGAAGTTTTATTGTTATACCTTAGTATTAATTAAAAATATCTTAACTGTGTATGAATATCTTTTAAAAACCAACCCTTAATTCAAATAGAAACAGTGGACAGTGCTTCAATGGATTTGCAGCTACACAAAGCAAGACAACAGCAGTCCCTCTTCAACCAGCTAAGGCAAAGACAGGTTACTGTTCCACCTACAAATGAATGCCATAGCCCAACCAAACCAATGAAGGCAAGACCAGAGCTTTCAAAATATTTAAATCATAAAATTTTAATTGATCTCTGACCAAAATTACACCTGATATTCTTACAAGCAAACAGTGCGTAAAACCGATTATCTGCATTGGATCATGTGTACCAACTACTTGTTAAACTTTTATAGATGAACACCTTTATTTTCTTAAAACTAGATACCCGACTACAACTTAGTACATAATGGCGCACCTTGTGATCAAAAAAGTAGTAGTAACATTTTAGCAAATTGCTAGCACGTGCATGATGCGACCGAAAATACGCGCGGCACCCTTTATGTTTTTGTACACAGCAATTGTTTACGCGTGATCATGTCGACTTCGCAAAAATCAGAGAAAAGTGTCGAAAGCTTATAATTCGTCTTCCTCACTCTAATCAATATGCGTTTAGCTCCGCTCGCGGGCGC
>JAMKCH010011903.1:0-27922 GCA_023653785.1 Ophioderma brevispina | reverse complement strand
GTCCATTTCAGCCAAATTTGCTCAGGTTCAGTGGTGAAATACTACACTTTGCAAAAGAATTTAATTCAGGAGTTCATGGACTTACAATAAATTAGGTCAGCATGTGTTATTTGGCAGTATATTTGACTGTGTGTGATTTGGTGGTGTACAAAAAAGGAGACATCAAGGAAAAACCGGGGGGGGGGGGGTAGACCACAGCAAAAGGTTTTAACATCAATAGATACAGCTAAGCTAGCTATCAAGTGCCCATGTTTTCATTGAATATTTTCAGGTCTGGTTGTTGGCCACATGGGTCAGTCTTTGGGTTGCCAGCATGTTGACATTTATTGAAAAATGTGAAAATACGTAAAATTGGGCATTTTATAGCTTCCGACCCCGTATGGGACCAAATGAAAATGTGGTCACATGATATTTAAAAAAGTGTTGCCAAATTGAGTAAATTTCATTTTTAAAATTGACGGATTTTGCATGACTTTTATGATTACTTTATCTCCACAATGGAAAATGTTGTGGACCTGGGGTGGTGTTCAAATGAAAGAGCAGGAAATAAGAATACTATAAATGCAAAACCCGGGGGTGCTACTTCTAAATGTCTCTTACTTATGATCATGTTGGGGAAATTTCAAGATTCATATCTCCCAACGGAAAATGTTGTGACCCTAGGGAGTGTCAAATGAAAGCGGGGAAGAGGTATGATACTATAAAGATGAAAACCCGGGGGTGTACTCCTAAACATCTCTTTTGGTTAAATGCTCATGTGGGGGACTTATCAAGATGAATATCTCCACAATGCAACGGTGTGGGACCCCTAGGGTGGTGTCGAATGAAAGGTGAGAGGTAAAAGAATACGATAAAAATGCAAACCCGGGGTGCTCTCCTAAACATCTCTGGTGATGCTCATTGTTGGGGACATTCAAGATTAATATCTCACAAGGAAAATGTTATGACCCCTAGGGTGGTGTCAATGAAAGAGTGAGAGGTATAAATTACTATAAAGATGCAAAAACCCGGGGGTGCTACTCCTAAACATCTCTGGTTATCTCATGTTGGGGGACTCTACAAGATTAATATCTCCACAATGGAAAAGTGATGACCCTAGGTGTGTCAAATGAGAGTGAGAGGTATAGATACTATAAAAATGCAAACCTGGGGGTGCTACGCCTAAACATATCTTGGTTATACTCATGTTGGGGACTTATCAAGAATAAAACTCCACAATGGAAAATTTGTGACCCCTGGGTGGTGTCAAAAAAGAGTGGGAAGTAATTTAACTAGTGAGAATTGGAGTGTTATTTGCTTGTACAAATTTTGGGACACCTGGCTTGCCAAACAGTTGCACTATGGTTATGTTGCGTTTGCTTAAAGTATGCGCGGAAAGCAGGCGATTTTTCTTTTTTTTTTTTTTTTTTTTTTGACTTGGGTCGAGAACCGCCTTGTTGTAATATGTAATGGACTAATTTGTCCCAAGTATTTATATGGTCATAATACATTGTTAGAGTATAGTGATAGCTTATGTTATCATGATCTATCTTTCCATCTGGCCACCCACATAAGTATTTCCTGACATTGAAATTTGATGATCAAATGGGTGGGGGAATTTGAATTTGAGACTGATGTTGATAAATGGCCATAATCCTGAGAATGTTTTCATTTTTTTTATACAATCAGGGAGATTCAATTATTACAATTCTCAATGATTCTGATGGTAGAAAGAAAAAAAAAGTATTTTTTTTTTTTAAAAATAATCTGATATGGGAAATATCTCATAAAATTCACGAATTCCCAACATCATATTTTCACAGTGGATGTGTGATGGCTGTGATCGATCATGAACAGGATGTAACTATCAAGTAGATAAAATTTATATTTCAATTTGTTATTCCTGGTTAGTAGTGGTAAATTCCTCTTCCAGGAGAACTTTTTACCGAGCATCACCTTATTTTAAAAGTAGTCCCTGTTACAAACCATTTTCTAAGCTACATTTTGCTGAAAATCCCATCTCAATTTGACTTGTGGTTCCAGAGATATGGTAATTTTAGCATCGCTCAGAACAGTGAGGTAGTCTAGAAAGGAATATGAACATTAAAATGGGCTATTATCTCAAAATCAATGCTTAATTCACAGCTAATGAAAGTCTCATTTATTATGTCTCATTTGTAAGTGGTCAGAAATTCTAAAACAGAAGCCTCTGGAGAATTGTGATACAAGTATCTGCTCATAACACTATATACAGGGTGTCCTAAAAAAATGGTGCAAGGCAAAAGCACCCTCGGTGAAGGCTAAAAAATAAAATAGTGATGTGATATTTACATCATGAGTCTATTATGTCATAAATGAAGTCTTGACTTTTGAATACCATTTACAGCTTCCGATGCACATGTATCCTCGATTTATAAGCTAATATAATAATTTGTTTTAAATGTTATCCTCTCGCATTATCGCCGATTATCCCTTTAGTAGTACTTTTTTCATGAAGACTTAAAATACAGCAATTGTGGACGGCCATCTTTCAAAAACTAAACATCACCCGATTAAACTTTTGGCAATTTGATACACAATCGACTTCTTTGAAAGGGATGCAATAAGAAATTGATGTGAACAATCGCATCACACTATGCATCACTTGTTGACATTCCTATGATATGTGATGTTACCACCTGTGATTGGTACAGTCTGATTAATAATTTGTTGGACAGAATCGAACACACATGAGCGTGGACTGTGTGAGCCAGGAGGAACATCGCATCTTGTTTTGCGTTGCGAAATTGGTCGAAGAATGCGCCAAACCTCTGCGGAGCTTGTTGCACTTACACTAGGTGTGCGTATCTCCTGTCCAAGTAATTTTTAATCCCACTGTAGGTTATGGTTTGTTTACTGCACCCGAAAATCCGTGACAGAAAAGGTCTATAGTGAAATTATGGTGATGAGTTTATATTCCTCATCCATCAAATTTCAGCCAAAATATGAATTGTGGGAATTTGCCAAATCTGTTTTTCACCACGGCAAAGCACATGGACTATGTGAGAAATTGTTATTTATTGTGGAAGAACTTGATGTTACTTGTCTATTTGAAATAGCTCAAGATGATTCCCATATAAAGAGCAAAGTACTAGCAAGTCCAGTTCCTGGCTCCAAGTCTGAGGTATCTATTGACATCAAGTAGTCTGCTGCCCTCGCTTGAGCTGCTTCATCCACCTTGGCCAAGATTGACTGACAGAAGGCTTGCCATCTTGAAGATACAGGTTCCAGTGTGTAGCGTGATGTGTCAACTCTGTCTGCACCTGGAGCTGTGTGGGGATCAATGGCCCAGTTACAGACATCTTCTACATTGACTGCCCATTCCTGGAACACCAAAAACAGATGTATAGGTAAATATTATATGTATATTTGTATAGATCGCACTGATTTTAAATGTTAGGGCCATGTTTTATCTGACACAGAAAGCAGCAACTGAAAAAAGTTAATGTTTGGAGCAAATATCCAGAACAAACATCCACCTGACAAAGAAGGACCAGAAACTTCATTATTTGGTTCAGATGAGGGTAGCCAAGACTCATTTAAAATCCGAGGCAAAACTCCAAAATGAGTTAAATTGTACAGTGGTCACTTGACAAAGAAGGACCAGAAACTTCATTATTTGGTTCAGATGAGGGCAGCCAAGCCTCATTTAAAATCCGAGGCAAAACTCCAAAATGAGTTAAATTGTAGCAACACGCCTAGAATGCCCGAGGTCATTTTTACAAAAAATGCTACTTTCACACAGTGAATGTGTATTCACCACCTACAACATTGGTCAGAATTATCCACTGATCTCTACACACTTGATAGGCTGTCGCCGCTCGAACGTGAGGAAACCGGAAATTGCACGGCGGCCCTTTTGCTCTACCCAAGAACCCGGTCGTGCACGTACAAAGGAATAGGAAAACTACGGAAAAGGGACAGAATTAGGCGATTAATTGCGCGTATGTCAAGGTTTGTCAATTATTGGTTTGATTTTCGAGTATGGGTGGGTATATTCGAACAAAATATGATTCGAAATGTTTTAAAAAGTCTTTAAAATGCCATATTTCAGGTTTTCAGCTCACAGACACAATAATTCATGCAGTGACCATGGTAACTGAGTAAGTGCTTTGACTACTATTCACAGATATATTACATGTTATTAATCCTCCTTCAAGATTTTTTCTGCTTTACCATTCCCCCCTTCTGAGCCCGCAATTGACTTGGTACGCTCCAAAGTGATGGAGGGGGGTACCCCTTTGGGGTTGGGGGAGAAGTAGCAACACGCCTAGAATGCCCGGCTAGTATGGCACGGGAATACCACGGACACTTGATTTTGGTATTAACGGATAGCTATCATCCTACTCTTTTCATTGATAGCAAAATGAGTAATATGCCCAGCATTAGGCCTACTTCAAAGTGACGTCATATCACCAAAAAACATGAAAAAAGTTAGGAGTAGGGCCTATCTAATGTCCATGCGGTTTGGGCTTTACATGATGGGAAATGATTGTTTTTTTACACATGTAGCGTTTAATGATGTTTTTGAGTAAAATTGAAAAATATCAATTTTCCACCATATATCATGTATTTTCACTCTTTAACTTATGACGTCATATTAGGAATGTTGGTACTTATTTTGATACCAATGGAAAGAGAAAACGCAAAGCTATCTTGTGGTACCCAATTTATAGGAATCGGATGTGTAAAAAGGAAAATCATAGGGGTGGTACCCCCCCCCCCCCACAGCCCCAGAGAAATTATTGTTACAAAAATTGGCTCAGATAGACGAGAGTTAAGCATTCCTTTTCTTTCTGGAAATGGCCTTGTATCTCTTTTTACAGGCTTTAAGAGATTTTGGGGCATGCACGTTCTACTTAAAAAAAAAAATATTATTTTTTTTTTTTTTTTTTTTTTTTTTTTTTTTTTTTGATTTTTTTAAATCCGGGGGGGGGGGGGGTTCTTGAATTTTGGTCCGGGACCAATGCTCGTTCAAAAAAAAAAAAGCCTCAATAGCTGCAAATGTGGGACAACTTCTAGGGGTATAAAATTCACAATAATGAAGTTCTAGGGGGTATCAAATTCAGTTGTGATTGTGACTGGCTCAATGATAAAAATAGGAAAATGTAACCTAAACATATCAGCAAATAAACCCAGAGTGTGTAATTTTTCTTGCAATATAGCAAAAGTGTAATTTTTGGTATATTGGCTATTTTAAAGGTATTTAAGTCACGTATTGAGAACATGTCCCGCAAGATGTATAATTTTACTGCAATTTGGTCCCCTTATTTAAAAAAAAAATGGAAAACAAGTATAATTTCACCAAAATTGGTCTTGTTAGCCTTTAGGGGTCAATTTCAGAACTCCTGGAATGACCATGGGCACCCAACAACCCCCTACCCTCCCCACAAGCTATCCCTTAGGCCTAATTATGATCCATTTTTACATGTAAAAACTCATGAATTAAATACTAATTTATAGTGAACTACAGGTTACAGGTATTAGCGCTCCATACTAGTACAGTATAGTCTAGTACAGTGGCAATGCACAGGGGGGTAGGACATGCCATCCTAACAGCAACAGCCTGAATTCAAATCGGCATCAACATCCGGCGCGCCTCGAGTGCTAGTCCTTTCAAACTTAAGACTTAACCGTAGGAGGGCGCTACTACGCGTATCAGACGGTTACACTCAGACTTGCCTAAAGTCTAGGCCTGGTCACGAATATTTAAATCTAAATGACCGTTATTGGAAATTACACTATTTTGCAGCGGGGTTAATAAACTAACCCCGACAGATTTTGAAGTCAATAATTTATCCCTTATTTTTCATGATATTACTAAGATGTATTGAACTAGGGTTTAAGAGGAGATTTTGTAATGAAACCGAGACACAGGCTACCATAGTAAATGCACGTAGCAGTTCCACAAATTACCGTTTGGAAATCCCCAAAGCCCAAATCGAGCAGGTCGTGTCCTACCCCTCCTGGGCAATGCAAGTGCATACAGTATTATGTACAGTGTATAGGCTACGACGTGTACCCACCAGTATCATCACTAATCGGTCGCAAAATTGCCTAGAATGCATTTGTTTACTTCTACTCACAGTTAATTTCAGGCAAAACGGGCCACATACTCCATGCAAATTGCAAACGCTTGATATTTTTTCAGATATTGACCAGGAAAGTACTTTATAAAGGCACACGTGTATACTCATCCCATAGAAACCCGTACAACCGAGTGAATGTTTTGGGTAGAGCAAAAGGGATGCTGTGGAACTTCCAGTTTCTTCACCGGCTCGCTATTCAATCGCGGGGAGACAGCCTATCCAGTGTGTAGAGATCAGTGGAATTATCCTTGATATGCGAGTTGTAAAGGAATGATGTCAAAGGTCAGGTAAAGGTTATTGCTGAAAGCAGCTGACCATATATACACACTTTCTGTCTTTATGAAAGGATCTATATTACTAAAAAAACCAACTTTGTGGGTTGGTTTGTTTGTCCAGATATGTGTTTCGCCGTCCTTTAAAGGAGAACCCGTACAACGAATAATATTATACATTTACTCTATAAAATAATTATTGACCACATATCGAGTGGTTTCATCTAAGCGGAATTATATTAACCATAACGCCCTAGTGTATAACGTGTTATGCGATACCGTCGGCACATTTGCATCATACATGCCACAGGAAATGCACATTATGAAAGCGTCACATGTGAAGGTGTATGACGCTACTGTACCGTCGGTATCGCATAAAATGTATACATATCCCATATACAGCGTGTCTCAAAAAGAATTGTGCTGTGATTCTAATGGCTTGCGCCCTCTTTGGGATCACTCAACCGTAGAATTTGTGTTGTCAGCATGTAGCCTTGTCAATTATCTTCTTATCCTGCAAAAAGTAGAAACATTCATCAAGAACTTGTCCAAATATCGGCAGTTATGCAAGATCATACTGTTTCAACATCTGCCACAGTTAAGGAGTGAGAGGAGAAAACTTGGGCTGAGCATTCAGCATAGGTCTCTAACCATAAATTGTAGAGAGCATCAACTAAAGTATACATTTTTGGAATCCTTATGACCAGGCAAACAATTCTGTTTGCTTTCTTCTAAAAATGGAAGCATTCTGTAATTAATGTCCATATGACCTTTCATGATCCCAACTTCACTTATGCGACCCTTTTAACACTTCATCTACCCCTTCAGAATGTCCATCATGCTTTTTTGTGCAAGCCATAGGGTGTAAGGAATCTCTAGTATGTGCATGTCCACCTTCCCCTTAGGTTGTAGTTGCTGCTACAACTTGGGTGGAAATAGTCCACTCTTTTGCTGGTTTCTTCTAAAAATGTCTACAATTTAAGCTAGTTTAGATGAAATTTGACAAAAGTTTCTCCTGGTGTGAGGTGTTCAAAAAATCCCAAAGGACAATAGGAGGGGGTGTAGGTCCACCTCTATGCAAATATCTGCGCAAGCTGAGACCACTGGTCCAAAAAATGTCCACTTCTTTCAATGTTTCACACCCCAAATTCTGCGTATGTGCCTGTATGATGGATTAACTAGAACAATGTTCCAATTTTGCTGAAAAGCATACCAAATAGTTTGTCTTGTCGCAAGGACCCTCTGTGTATAGTTTTTGCAATATACAATTTATGGTAAGAGAGCTATTGGCTGAATGCTCAGCTTAAGTATTTCTCCCTTCACACCTTAACTGTGTAAATCCCATTGGCAGAATTTGAAATGGTATGAGCTTGCATAACTGGCGATATTTGCATAAGTTGTTGATTGAAGTTTCTAATTCTTGCAGGATAAGAAGATAATGAACTAGGCTATATGTTGACTACAAAAAATCACGGTTGAGTGATCCCAAAGAGGGCACAAGTCATGAGAATCAGAGCACAATTTTTTTTGAGACACACTTTACCCTAGCGCGAATTTCAAATAGCGCATATGATCAGACAAAATGTTTTAAGTTTTTCATTTTTATTGTTATATAATTCGTTTTTCCTGAACCGCTGCGTATGTGTTCAATAATTATTTTTCTAGCATTGTATATGTTCCCTCTTACTAACGGTTCTCCTTCAAGGTGGCTTGCTTGGTTCGTCGTCTTTGGGACCCCCTGATTTACCAGAAGTATTAATCAATTTTGATGTCGGATGAAAGGCAATATTTTCTCATTGTCCCGTTCTAAATTTGTGGCTTTCAAATCCATTTCTTTCTCAAATACATAAAAAAAACTGCAGTTTAATGGTTAACTAACCATCAATATTAGCACAGTAGTGCAAGGGCATTGCACCATGCATTATCGCGTCTAACATCAAACCTTAAAGTCCTTGATCCTCAATTGCTCGGACGGCATATAAAGCTATATACCAATGGAAAGCTTATGACTTCATCAGGATGTCAAAAATCGCTTTCCCAAAAAAATAATCGTATAATATAGCCGCTATAAACCAAAAACGAAAAACTAACCCTATCATTTTTCGTATCGATTTTGACGGCCAAAGAAAATACGCTTAAGCTTTAATTTCCTTCTCTGACCTTGGCAAATTAATGTGACGTAGGCGATTGTGGAAGTCTTGTTGCGCAATGCATCTCCAATGGAAAGGAAGTCCCCCAAATCGCTCCTCTTTCTCTGTTTTGGAATTTCGCCAATATAGGATATAATTGTTGGTTGACTAGGTTCCTTGATCTCGGTAGTTATAATTTAATTCCCTTCCCGCTTCTAAGTGTGCAGAAATGGTGAAAAAATCCCTTAAATTCTCACGCTTACGATGAATCTTGAGTAGCAAGCAGAGCTCAGAAGCCACTATGTTTTACACGAAAGTGTGCGATTTTGACCACCACTCATGATGCTCCTGGAGCATGAAAAACTAAATAGGTTTAGTGAGGGAGACTTGCCCCTGGAGCATGGGTGTGGTCAAACTACTATATGTGCGTAGAAAGAGACGGCTCTTCCCATTGATTTACGTTACACCCTCTTATGCTACCCGATGGATTGCTGAGGTATAGGGGCTATCAGGGGGAGTAACTGTGGATATCTTAATCTGCTTTTCTCATACCCTGGAACAGTCACTCCAATTATGGGTAATTTAACCTTTTTTATTAATGATCATTGCTTGCCCTATGAACCAGTTTAACACATTGTTTACGTTCTGAGCGGTCACATGACCCGGAAGTTGCTGCTCTCATGCAAACATTAGCGGTCTGTATACCGCTGTATAGTAGAGATCGGTTGAGTTAATTTATTATCGTCATAACAAACCTTTGAATTTCGCATTACACCATAATATTGTTCTAATTATTACTTACTACTGCCCTGCAAATCAACAATGCAGAGAGTTGTTGTTCCGTCGGTTGCGCTAATCGGAAGGACTCCAAAAGGCACAAATCGACCTGCATTTTTACCCCCCTAATTTCTCATTATAGCTCAAAAATCGTGATCAAATCTACAAAGTATAGCATTTATTTTTATGAAGAGCATATTAATACGGATTGTAAATCTGCAAAGTTTTAATGGATATTCAGTGTGTACTAACAAATATACGGGTGATACAACAAAAAAGTGCATCAAAATAACATTTCTTTTTTAACACTGCATTAATTGCCAGTACATGACAATGAAAAACAAAAAAAAAAATTAGATTCATATTTAATTTGAAGACATGTACTATAAATCCCTTTTTCAGGCAATGTGTTATTTGTAATGCACATTAGCATAGGCATGTGTGCTATACAGTGCCTGCAAAAAAAGTAATTTGAATTTAATGCATTTTTTTTTCCCTTAAAGGGCATGTTTTGAGCTAAATAGTATTCATTATTACATTGTGGTGTCAAGTATATCTGAATTTCATTTTGTATCAATAAATGTAATTAGTGCAACATAAAAAGAGGTGGTCAAAATGCGCTGATATCAACCTCCCTGGCGACTACATGAAATGGGACCCTTGAACATCAACTGCTGAATAATTATTAAAACAAATGTGTTAATTTTCGAATCTAAAATCATACCGATTTTCCAGACCGTGAGCTAACTAGGGATGACAAGAAAAAAATAGAACACACAAAGGCAATGTATGCAGTCTCAATGGCTCAATGCTGAATGCAGGTAATGTGAAGGATATTAGCAACGAAAAACGAACACTGTCACTGGATGAGCGAGTGAATAAGTTTCTAACGATGGCGCTCCATCATTGTAATCTTACAGTATTTCTTGATATATTAGTTTGATTGGAACTGGATCCTTCGCTTCAACTCCACTCAGGACAAGATGGATTTTTGAGTAGGCCCTCTATCTACATTTTTGGTATTATTTTTTCGTGTCAGTTTCCCAATTACCCCAAGCCTAGGCATAGATAGTTCTGTCTTGGCTTGGGTAGGTAAGGCCTATCACTATCAGGCCTATCTAGGATGAGAAAGCAGGGATGCTAAATAATAGAAAATAAAATGTCACAGGACTAGTTTGACCAATCAGTGAACTAAGACTATGTATTCGGATATAAAACAATATTGACTGGTCTTTATCGGGTGTGAATGGAGATTATCGTCCCTCCGTTGGCCTAGCATACCTGGCCCACTATCTATGTAGGCCTAAGCATCACCGGCCTACTAGAATATGTGATTTAGCATACTATGTGGCCTAGCATACTATTGTAGGCCTAGCATAACTGGCCTACTACGCCTCGGGGTTATAGTTAGTTTAGGCCGATATGCTAGTGCAACTCGGGAGTGATAATCTCCATCATCACCCTCATGACCAGTCATATTTGTTTAAATATTTAACCAAGACTGACTTGTCGATTTGGCCAGTACATAAATATGTGGATTAAGCAACAATTCTAATCAGGAAACCTGTACATGTATGTTACGTACCCAGCTTAGCCTAACCGTGCAGTTTTCGGGAAGATCTGTCCAACCTTTGGAGAAAACACACCCAAGCCATCCTTCACTGCACTCTTGTCATTTGGCTTCTGGCCCGCGTGCACCGTGCACGGACGAAACAAAACTGGGAGTTAGGAACTTGGTAAAAGAAGCACTTCTTCACTACCTAACCCGATACCAAGTAATTATTAATAAGCATCAAGGATCTGTTATGCTTTTTGAGACTCGTGCTTGATGGGCTTGTAGGTGTGGATGTGGTAGATATACATGTCGCCGTAGGTGCACTCGATGGCAAATCTGTTTTTGTTATCTTCCGACACAGTAGAATCTAACTCTAAGGATCGGGTAATTGTTTCCTCAGATTTTTTTCAGGTTCACAAGGGTCGCTCAAGTACTCTCTGCGATTGTTTTTCAGAATAAATCTTTAATATATTTCACATTTCGTTTCCATCTTCAACCGATAAATATCTTAAGAAAAATTTTCGAAAAACTTCCACCACAGACAGATGCTGTGATTACACGCCTGTCAAGCACTCTTTACTATTCTGGGGACGCTGTGACCTCGAAAATGTTTATGTGCCTGCGAAGGATGCGCGCGATCGGATTTTAACACTTGATTGTCTGACGTCAGATTTACTGGTCTATTGGCTTTCCGGTAAAGTCCTGGCTCATCGAGCGTAAACATGGGCGGTAAATTTTTTGAACTTCGCGACAATTTGTTCAACATACAATTGCAGCAATACTAACTGGGCATACTCTAGCAAGGAATTCAATGGTTTAAAAATGCCGACTGAACCGAATTCGCTGGTGACTGAGTGGGATAAGGTCATCAAATCTACCCGATACTTCAACAGACAGTATCTGTATCTTATTGCCATAAGACCAAAATTGGTGGAGAGGACGCCCGGTCTTTAGAGAAAATAAATGGAAGTCTTCGAAAAGAGCGAAAGCGAGCGATCACAACTGACATGGGATTTTGTTTACTTGCATAGACGATTACACATAACACACTCGGTTACGTCCCCCACCTCACAGTGCACCAAGTCAATAATAATTTACTTTCGCTGAGGTGATGTTGCTAGAAAGAGATGTGCATAGTTTGACTCCTGTAACCACATCGTGAGTAGGATAAATATGACACAGTTACATATAAATCGCTTAAAAAATAATCTTCATATGGTATACAGCTTAATATATGCCGTCCGAGCATTGAGGATCACCTTTAAGTTTGTTTTCCCACGGTACTTGATGTCACTGTGTACAGGCAATTCAAGCTCATCCAGTAGAGAACACGATATACAAAATCGGACAAGCACCTTTAACATATTTATGAATTTTGGTATGGTGGTAGAGCTCCGATGTACTAGTCAGTTTTGAGGGGTCCCCTTTTGGGGCAAGGTCAGAAGGGTGGGGGCAACGGGGCAAAAAAAAGGGGAAGTGGGGTGTTAAGGGGGGAAAAAAGCAAGGGTTGGCCATGCTTTGACGTATACATGAATTTTAAGTATGGTGGTAGCGCCTTTCGTGGGGGTGTGTTTGGTGCTGACTTTGCTAATCCCTATGTTAGGGGAAAATTGTCCTTTCTATGTATTAATTACAAAAGCCTTAGCATAACAAGGACATGCATATTAATGTACAGGTTGTGGCAGATTGTCTATAACATGATAGCTATCGAGAGTCCCTCAAAAAGTGTTCATTATAGCCTGATGAAGATAACAAATTTTTGATCAAACATTAATTAGTGTCATTATGTTGAATGACAGCTTGTTTATTTACTTGAACCTACTGGTTATGGCTTTGGGGTACAAAGAGAAACTTTAATACTATGAACCTTGTTTTTTGTTCTATAATAAACTCATGCAAGACCAAAAGGTAATATCTTACTAATTAATCCAAATGGATCAATTTTGGTTGAATGATGAACATAAAATAGAGAATTTATGGTGAAATATTCTTTTAAATCTTCTACCTGATCCAGATAGAATGTGGACAAAACCGATATAATGGGTATAATCTGTATGCCAACTATGCATGCATGTTCGTTGTGGAAACTGGTCGGCTCACTTCCCCCATTTAAAAATGTGTATCAAATATCCATCCTCTTTGTAACTGACCTAAGACAAACCCCCAGTTCTGCAGCATGGTGGGAACAAAGTGTCGTTGCCTTTTGGGCGCACATGCCAGTAGTTCCGTACTGCTCGTAGTCTCCTTGGCTAGTGTAATTGGGAGCCGATTCCCCTGAGACTGTTGTCCTCAAAAACTTCTCCTAGTGCAGCAGTGCATGGATAACAGTTGATGGCCTGCGATTGTTTGTGAACAAAACATACCGTAATTAATATTGTATTGGTGAATAGGGAACAAAACAAAGAAAGAATTTGGCTTAAGAATTTTCTGGACCCCACCGGGTAAAGGGGGTTTCTTACGCATTTGGGCATCCGGGGTTTACCGTGCCAAATAGTTACTTTCTCACAGTAAATTCTAAAAACAATTTTCCCCACTTTCTACAAATAATTTTTAGAAATGGGTAGAATTTCATTTGAACTGGCTTAAAACAGCCCCAAAAAAATCTGAAAAATGGGTATAAATATTTCAAGCAAAATCCTTAGATCCTTTTTGTGTCGCCTGCCTTCAGGCAGGAAGACACATCACTTTGTCCACTGTAGTCTGTTGTTGTCTGTTGATGTCTGTTGTTGTGAAAAAGGGTTAACATTTGCTTGTAATATCAGCATACTTCGATGGATTTAAACCAAACTTGAGTCATAGATGCAACATGGGATCCCGCATTTGCTGATGAGGTTAAAGGTCACATCCCAAGGTCAAAGGTCATGTGAGGTCAAGTTGCAAGATAGGCTGAAAATGTAAAATTGACCTTAAACTGAAAAATTGAAGTTCAATTGGAAACAAACTTGAGTCATAGGTGCAACATTTTATCCCTCATTTCTTGATGTGGTCAAAGGTCACATGCCAAGGTCAAAGGTCATATGAGACCTATCATTACAAACTGCGACGGCAGGCAACACATGCGGTCCGAGGACCGATGTATTTTTTCTACCAAAATGACCCTTTGAAATTGGTGTTTTGATTCCTCAGTCACACATCACTGACCAAACCAAATCAAAGGCTCCCGAATGAAATTAAAGGCTGATTCAGAGATTTTTTGAATATAAGATTTTTATATAATAATATCAACTACATCAAGAATTCCATCTAAATGCACAATTCCCAAGTTTGAGATGAACCGTTTTTTCGTTTTGAATTGCAGTAAACATTTATGTGTATAATCAGTGCCCATAGAATACTGTTGAATAACAAAATTCCGGATCCGGAATTTATTAAAGCCAAGAATTGATTTTTCCATATGAAGGACTTCGTTTTGAGCTTAGCTATTCACACAGTGATTAGTAATATGGACAAGCATATTGTACATGCAAAAACAGGATTTGTTTTTGAAAATGAGAACGCTCTCAAAATCCGGGAAATCTGAGTCCGGCCTTTAAAGCCACTATCAGTCATTTTTTTCCAAATTTTAAAATGCCCATTTGTCTCTAAATTGCTAGTGTTAGTCAATATCAATACCTTATATTGCTTTTCTTTGTGAAACCGACACTTAGGCAGTCTTGAAGATCCATTTACGACTGTTTGGTCTGGGACTTAAAAAAGTCGTATCCCGACTTTTTTTTTTTTTAGTAACAAAGCATAAATGATAATATCTTGAACAATATGGCTGTTATGCTTAGCCACTTACGGGGTCTTTACTATCAATACTTTCCAAAACAACAGTGCAAAAAAATGAACGAAAAATAGGGGGCGGCAATTTGTTTACTTTGTAAGAAATCGCTGATAGTGGCTTAACCCTGACTTGATTGATTTGGTTTGCATGATTTCCATGAGCTTCCATGAGTGTGAGACCAGTGCAAGACACTGATACAGATGAAACTGGATATTTTAGTTAATAGTTTTGGAGGGCCTCTATCCTTATGGACAATTATTGCAACGTGCAATTGAATGGGGATTCATATTTTTTCAAAAGTATTTTACGGGAATTACATGTATACAGAATTAGACTTCACTTTTTAAGCCTCTTCTGCAAATTTCAAATAATCTCACATTTGGAATACTTACATTGTAGAATGGACAAGATGTTTGGTTTCAAGATTAAGATTCATCATTTCGGACGGTGAATAGGTTTATTTAATAACTGGTTAACAAAGTTTTCAAAATATTTTGGAGAAACCTTTCTCCATCATCAGTGGTTTTGAGTTGAAATGTGACTGGTAGATTTCTTTACCACATCTGGATACTGGTTGTGTCCTACAACTTTGTGTTGCCAGTATAGAATCTTGAATTTTTGAAAGGCGTCATGTCCCACCCATCCCTATTAAGGGTGGGGCTGGTCTTATGAAAACAGCCTCCTTCACTTTACAGGCAGCAATTTTTCCTCTCAGCAGAGCACTTTGACATTGTAACTATTGGGGATGTGGCCAGTGATCTATAGCCAATGGAGAGGCTTCCTACAGTTTTCGGTTTTCTGTTAGGCGTTGTTCTCCTACAATCCACAGGATATGCGATAAAGGAATGATCTTCAACTTAGATTATTCTCTGGGTGGGACTAAAAGTTGGTTGACGGTGTTTCTTTCTATCTGTATTTTTGAAGGAGGAAACATGATATTTTGTAAATATATTTTCCCTACCTCACTAGAAGACTCTTCTTGCCTGGTGCCGCCACCAATCCATACCCAGGATGACCCAATGTACCAGTCCTTCTGCTTACTGTAGGGAAGTATGGGGTCGCTTTAAACCTGACTACCAACATCTCTTGCCAGTGCCATGATACGGTCATAGTGATCTGGAATTGCATCAAAGAGTATGAGCAGGGGCATGTCCAGATACCTCAAAACCTGGGAGCTAAGTGCGGGCCGAGTACTAATTTTGGCAAAAATAGCTTGATTTTACATCTTTTTTGGAAAACTCTGGGGCGGGGGGCTTAAGCACCCAAAGCCCCAGGTGGAAAGCCAATGATGAGTTTTCGTTTGTTGAAAATTCATTATGCTTAGGCCAAAAAATTGTCTTGGAAGAAATGTGAAAAAAGGCAATGCAAAATGCATTGTTTTTTAAATGCTAGTTTTGCATTTTGACCCACTTTTTTATTTTGTTTTGGATGCTTTGTGCCAATTTTCCCTTTTACTTTTCAAGAGAGAAAAACCTGAAACAAATGCTCTAAAACCCCATTTTAAAAAAGCACTGCACACAGTCTTCTGATGCATTTATTTGCCTACAGGGAGTTTAATTATTCTTTTGTCCCACTTAATGCCACATTAACTATAACCACAAAATCATTTCGTCGGGTGTATTACCAATAGTGACGGATGTTAAACATACAAATTTTTGTTTCTGAGAAAATCGCATTTAAAAAATCGCGAACTCTTGAGGTCCAAACACATCCCCACAGTACGATTTCAAACAATCAAATCCGATGAAGAAGAACTAAATTAACAACTGGAAATTTAATTTTAGCTAATATTCATGAAGTCTTACTTGATAAATGGATGTAATACATTGAAAAAGTCACCATCATATCCGTCACAAACCAAAACTACGCAATCTGCAATTATGTTCAGACAAGTGCCGATGTTGAATTTTCCCTATATTAAACGTTATTCAGCATCGTCATATGGAAAACACGATCCGGCGTTTTCTGACCATCCGTCAAACCAACATCCGTCCTTGCGATCTGCTCATTTGGTTTATACATAAACGGAATGTTAGTGATTGCGCGATTCACCTTTGAACTGTAAATATAATAAAATTTTCTACTAAAATCGATATTTATAATTAATTCACAATATTTTGCGTTTGTGTTATAAATTTAAGATTGAGAATATTTCTAACACAGTATTTAAAAGCCTTGGTGGGAAATCACAGTAATACACTTCTTTGACAGAGGGTTTTCAGACTCCGTCACTGATAATACACAAAAGTAGGCTGTTATCAATATACGTCAAATTGCCAAATTTTCTAATTAAGATTTTTAATGAGTGATTGCAAGGTTCTGTACTTGGCATGTTTGAAGTTTTTGGTATTTACTACTATTTCCCTTAATTTCGTAAAAATGATAAAATTCAACAATCGTCACGATGTAATACACCAACGGACTTATATAATACTAATAATTCTCAAGTTGCAAACACACGGAATGCATGATACTGGGACAATTGGTCATCCAAAACCCAATAAGCAAAACGAGCATGCAGTATTTTTGAATGCCTTGATGTCTAATCTTGTTGCATACAAATGTACAATCATGTTACACATTATAAATGGATCTATGCAAATTGTTGCTTAATTCTGATGAGCAATTTTAGAGAAAGAGTTAAGAGCATTTTAACAACTGATATGTAGGTGCTTGCAGAACCATTACTAAAGGTTTGTACAAAAATTTATATAATCAATTTATCAACGATCTGTCAATTGGCCTCAACGGTCAAAGAAATAATTTTTGGTTTTTTCCTTTTCGGACAGGGATTATTTGATGGAAAGCTGACCTCAGTGCAAAAAAATCGGGACTTTCATTTTTTTTAGGGTCACCTCACAGCTAATATGTGAAATCTCTTGTTGCACCTTTTGAATAATATAAAATAAAGGATATATGGTATGTAAAATGATAATAAAAACCAAAAAAGGACCATTGCAATACATCGGTATGTCGATGTAGATGGACCAAAAACGTCTCTTCATCAGGATAATGATTCTTGTGAAACCCGGCGCGTAGCCAGGCCCGGTGGTTCCGAGGGGGCAAATTTCCAACTATAGATGCAACAATGTCCCAATCACAAGCAAAAATTCCCAGTCGCAGGCAAAAGAATCGAAAAGGGCTGATTAAATGAACTATGCAGTGTTTTATTTCCAATTTCCCATCAAAGATTTTTTTTTTCAGAGGGGGCACTTGCCCCCCCCCTTTCCCCCACTGGCTATGCCATGTGCCTTAAATACTTACCATCTTGCATTGCCCAATCGATCTGATACTTGGAATGGTATGTATAGCATAGATCCACATCCCCAGATGAAAATGGTGATCAGCATAGGATGTAAATCCAAAATTGGTCCATGGAACGACTTCCTCGTCTTCTCCTGCCCCACGGAGGAACATCCCTCCCCATACCGTGTCATATCTTTGCAAAAATAAGTATAAGCCACTTTTTAGTACAGCTTATGAAATGGTACTGCACTGAAAGATAATCATCAATAGTTTATCAACATGATTGTTGACTCATGCATCATTTTGAGTGCATTCTACTCATATTACTGTAATTTTCTTAAGGAGGGGCATTTCCTGATCCACAGCCTCATTCCCTTGACTTGCCAAAAAAATTTGAGACTTTAATAACATTTGAACTGTTGGCCTAAGTATAGTATGTGTGCATAATCTTATGTGCACACAAAACAGTGAGTGACCTATGGGGCACACAATACAAAAAAATTTGCTGATAACATCAAAATGCACCTTCAGAATCAACTGAAAATTTTAGAAATAACATTTCTCATGTATATCTAGTGAACCATAACAAAAAAATGACGTGCTAGGATCACAAACTACTCCTTAAACTAGGAAAATATTACTTCAATATAGTATGGATATTTTTGAGAACTCAATAGGGCATTTAATAGAAAGTCTTAAATTTGAGCTTTGTTAAAGGGAATACATAGATTCTATGCTCCATGTATCATTCATTATAAAGTGAATATGATTAAACCAGTTACTCGATTTTTTAGTAATGGATGGGGGGGGGGCCACATATGGAATCTACAGCCATTTAAATTTAAAGGAAATATGTCAAGATTTTTGTCAAGCTCAGTTTGACTACATTTCATTTAAAAAATATATGTACATACATTTTTTTTTTTTTTTAATTAAAAAACACATAATACAATTTGATGTAAAATTAACAAAATAGAGGCATTTTAATTTTTGCTTTTTTGACATACGAAGAAAACGGGCGGATTTTTCGCCACAGCTTCATTGATCAAAAGCGCCCAATTTTGCTCTACTCGTGACGTCAAAGGATGACCAAAACATCGTGTTGACTCGAATTGTTATTGCTGACACTGTATTATTGATGGATTAATGAAAGTAATAATAAAATTAGAAAAATAAGTTACAGAATGACATATTTTGTTTCATTTCGTTGTGTTTTAATTATTATTACGAGTGGCAACACTGCGATATGATGGTCACAAAAACGACGTAAATTATGGATGGTCATTACTTTGACGTCCCATTTGCCTGCGATGTGGATTTGTCGGAATCGCTTTCGAGTAGCTATTGGGCGGAAAATTAAAAGGGCAAAATACTCACAAATGGGACAATTTTCAACTATTTTGATTTATAGTAATCTACGTTACTTAACTTTCCATCCATAACAAAATTTTCCAAATATTCAGAATCATGACATATTTCCTTTAACAATACCGTGTGATTTTGTATTAGAATAAACCCTACGAAAATCGGTGTGCAGAGTTTTTTTAAGGGCAGAAACTTAGGTTAGCTCAGCTGTGGGGGTGTTTGGTTTTTGTTTTAAATGTAGATAGATAGGCAGCAATGTTATGATCCAAAATTCTACCTTTTGTCCATCCTCAATGTGGGGGCCATTATTTTAGGGGGAAAGAGTTCCATATACATTGTACCCTTTTAAAATGCTAAACAATTTTTTGTTTTTAAATTTGCAATTTGATGTTTAATAACAAAAACCCTAAAAATAAAAGAATTTGTTATATATGTAGAAATTCGAAGGGAGTACATAAGGAACACTTGCTATTTTTTCTTCCATTGTTATATCTCTACGTTTCTGTGATATATAGTTTCCACGTGAACGCTACCTCAGAGCACCGAGCAGTTTAGAGCATATTTTCACTTGTAACACAATGAATAAATTTACACAAGGTACAACATGATCATCCATGAGTGATATCAAACATTACGGCTATGACATTCTCTTGTTTAACTTCCTAACTTAAAAAGTTTGGTTTACAATATGAATGCATTCAGATATCATAGCCAATATAGGCTCATCTTATTATTGTAAAATTGGCAAATTTGATTGTGATTTATTTGAGCAGTGTTTCAAGATTCATGAATGTTTGGGAGAAGATGTGAAAAATCTACCCAAAACTAACCAATATCATGTTCTATTATGTTGTATAATTAGTGAGCTAAAAACTGAGATAACAAGGTTTATACCATATTTCTTTTTCTGGCAAATGACAATTTATCTGTTAAGTTCCCCCAGTGATTTCTCATAAAAGTAGAAAACTATTTCAGTGACATCATTTAAAGATATCAATAATTCTAGAAAACTTAAAGACCAACTCAGAGATTTCAAAGATGGCGTCCTAAGTTTCTAACCAATCAGTGTTTTGCTGTACATAATGCTTGTCCACATACTAATCACTGTGTGAAATAGCTAGGCTGAAATTGATGCCTTCAAATAAAAAAAGTACCACTTTGTAATAACATTCCGGATCCAGAATTTTTGTTATACACCGTATCTGTGGGTACTCTATATTGCACATAAATTTTAGTACATGAAAAAGAAAACTGTTTCTCTGCCAAAATGTGGAATTGACGATTTCAGTGACATTGTCAGTTCTAGTTGACTATTTTTAATTAAACATTGGACACACACAAAAAATCTCTGAGGCAGCCTTGAATTTGAATACATGACATCTAAAAACATAATTACTGCATAAAAATTTTCATACTGAATATATTTGGCCAAGAAAGTCTCATCCACAATAGTAGCCATCTGTCAAGCAAAAAAAAACCTATGGCCATCAAGCTCCTGGTAATGGTCTGTCTCAAAAGCTCGAGACAGACTAGCCAACCTGGCCACCATGGCAATCCCCTTGCCTGACCAATAGCTTTGGGCATCAGTTTGCATGCAGTCTTTTGTTATGGTTTGGTAGTTTTGCGTCCTTTTCTATTGCATTACAGAATTGCCTGTGAAAATCATTGAAATCCTGTGGTCATTACACATGCTAGGCCAAGAGGGAAGGGTTTTGCGTCGCCTGCCTTAGCACGCAAGACACATATGGATCACTTTGTCCACTATTTTTGTCTATTCAGGCGCGGATCTAGGGAGGGGGCGCGCGCCTCCCGCTAATTCTGCGAAATCTTGCAAAATCAGCCCATTTTGGACAAGTTTAGCCTTTCAGCCCCCGGTAATTTTGACGTTTTTCAAATCCTGGATCGCCCCTGCTGTTGATGATGTTGTTTTCTGTTGATAACATTGTTGTTGTCTGTTGTGAAAAAGGGTTAACATTTGCCAGTAATATCCGATGATAATTCAGGATTTTTAATCAAACTTGAGTCATAGGTGCAACAACATTGGATCCCTTTTGGTGAGGTCAAAGCTCACATCCCAAGTAAAAGTCCATGTGAGGTTGAGTTGTAAAATTGCATCAATTGAAAAGTTGGAAGTTCAATTGGAACCCAAGCTTGGTTTATGGAGTAATTCATTGAAAGAAAGAACCATGCCAATAGCAAGACTGCCACTATATATATTTGGATTTATGCCAGTTTAAAATGAATACCTTGTTCAACAATACCTGTAATCTAACAGGATTATCTTTTATCCTTGCCACAGCCTCAGGAATCGGTTCCATAGATGCACGCGGAAGCTGCTCCTCCATCACCCATCTGTCTCCAACGTGACCTTTGAACCCAAATGGTGTCTCAACAAGATTGCTTTCATCTAACAGCTGCTCCTGTAACCAAGGTATCTTTGTTTTTTAGTCAGTTTTGCCTTTTTCACTCCCATTGGTAATAGGACTAGTGCTCATCAAACAAAAAAACACAGCGTCAAGTAACTTTGGGGGAATTATTTTCAAACCTGCTATCAACATGATCTTGAAAATAGTTAAAAGTGATATGTTTAATTTAAACTATGTTTGAGTGTGCATGTAACTCCAACTACCTCAATGTTAAATAAATATTATTCTGTATGGTATGTAATGATGGCAGCCACATTAATAGTTGAGCCAGTAAGGGGGATTTTTGCCAGCGAAATGTTCAATTTTTGGAAGCGAAAGCATGTAATTTGTCATGACTTCTTAGAATCAGAGGATTTAAAAAAAAAACTAGAAAAAAGTACAAATACGCCCCCTGGTGGCCGCCATACTGATTTCCAAACATGGCCGCCAAAATCACAATTTTTTGGACTTATCTGGTAATTCTTAACAGCAACTTAAACCAAATTGAGGTCTAAACCTATGTTTTTGAGACCCAATGAAACTCTGGGGATGCTCAGAATTTTGTTGGAGGCTGCCATAGAATTCAAGATGGCCGCATCAAATTTGCAACAATTGGCTATAAATTTGCCATTTTTACCATATTTACAGTTCGGTAGCCGTTCTGATTAAAGTTCAGGTGTCTATAGGGATGTTTTTCATACCCCACGGAACTTCAGATCATCAGTTGTTTTTCAGGTTAAAGAAATAGACAAAAAAAAATATTACGACCATTGGTGGCCGCCATAATGATTCCAAAATGGCCGCCAAAATAATCGTTTTTTAGCCATAATCCTTTTAGGCAGTACCTCTAGAGGCAAGATAATTCAAAGGTCTATACCTATGTTTTTGATACCAAGGAACCGTTTGGTGGGCTTTATAATTTCATCCATGGTTAAATCATTGAATTTTTTAAGATGGCCGCCATAATTGGCCAATTTGGTGAAGTCAAGACTTCACCGAATTGGTCGCAAAAGCCCTAAATTTCACGGATTCCTCGTGATATGTTAGAGGTGGCCACTGCTACTGGGAAGACCTTTTCGGAGTCCAATGGGCTTCCCTCCACCTCAAAAAAAAAACAAGAGTGATAAGTGCAACCTCAGCAACTAAGACCGGGCCCGCAGCGCTCAGGGCAAGCAGGAAGGAAAGGAAGCGATACCCCCCCATCCATGATGGGCGCTCAGCCAGCACGCACCCCCTACCAGGCTATCAGGCCCCTCAGAACAGGAGATGCCCGGCGGTAACTAGTCCGGGAAGCTCCGTGGTACATGACGGCGTGTCAGGGTAAAGACCAAAGGTCGGGGTCATCCAAGGGTTGGTGGGGTCCAGGCGGCCAAGACCGGTGTGGCAGAGATATTCCTCCATGGGTCTCATCGTCCGGAAACAATGGTGAACATGGGGCATTCGATTCAGTTGACTCTTCACGCACATTAGTTTCACCGTTTTAATTCCGTTGTCGTCAATGGACCCCGGATATGATACCTGCCGGACACCGATCGCCTATGACTACAGCCCTCCTTCTTGCCACCCTGTGGGTGGGCGTTCATCTCATGGAATTTGCCGGGCATGGCAGGCACTGACCGCTGACCTTTGGGTTATGCACGTGTAGCCCCACAAAGATACTTTATCAAAGTTTCACCCTGTCTAACCCCCATTCCGAGGGGTGAGGTTTGTCTACCTTAAGTTCCAAGAGACCCTACCAGGGGTGGAGGAAGTGGGACCAGCTCCGGCGGGAAATCCACAAGCTTTGTGGCTAACGTGCAGTGATATGCCTCTCGATTGCATTTCGGGAGGTCTTCTCCTCTACCTTTTTAACTACAAAAATATCGGGGCAGTGGATGCCTGAAAGCTTTAACAGGTTATCTGACCCCGCATGCACTTCCAATATGGAGACCCTGTACACAGTAAACTTGGGTGGTCTCCACATGCAACCTTGCCATTAAAAATGCCTCGAGGCTGTGGGCTATCTTTCTCCTGAAGACTGCGCACTCTAACCAGAGAAAAGGTATTTGGTCCATTCGACAACATGCGGTAATGACATATCAATGAACACGTATGGAGGACAAGAGCCACCCGTCTCTGCAAGGAGATCCTTATTGAGTGGTGCAGGCAACTGAGCATTGCTCTGATAGCGTCCCATGTAATGGGGTGGATAAATCCTAGTGTACACCCTCTCCCTGAAGGGCACAAAGTACCAGGCGTCAACGAAGAAAAAGGCTCGTCAGTGGAATGGGCCTGCCTTCCACAGTTTGCTGGTCATTTTGTAGAGTCTACAGCATCTCTGTGGACCTATTTGCCTCCGCCGTGAATCACCGGCTTCCGGCGTACTCGGGGAGTCAAGATCCCCCCGGTGCGATGATACCAAGAGTCTTCGAGAAGGTTTGTAAGTCAGACAACTGACTGGTTCTGCTGGGTAGCGCCCACGCGGCCATCGACTGTGGTTTCCACGGCTTCTGAGCTGTTAGACAGGGACCATGTCCTTTCTCCCTCAGGATGGGATCTGGTAGTGGTCCTCCCGCCGACCCGTTTCGACCCAGGGTATAACCATCCGCGCTCTCAACCGTACTGTCTGACGCATTTCTGCCAATTGTACATTCTGACGAGACCTTCTGAACAGACTACTGCACTCCTTGCTCAGGCAGGGCGAGAAACTTACGATTCCGACTCCGCCGGTTCTATAGATGTGCGCCAATCGATAATCGATCCTCTGTCTGCGTCGGTTAGGGCACATTGGGACTTCCTAAAGAAATTTTTCACGAGGGTTTTGTTGCCCAAGAGTCGGAGTGCTTACCTTCCGTGGATTTGGGCACTCCATCGGGTTTTTTGAGCCGCCTCATTGTCTCGGGTTGTAATAGTTCTGTTACTAATAGTAATAGTTCGATTCTCACGAATCGCTGATAGCATGTTTTCGGCCTTCACCGGTTTGTTCACTCTTTCCGGAGTGGGACCTCCGCTAGTTCTCCAGGTCATAGCGTCTTAGGAATTTGAGCAGGAATTTGAGCGCACTGAGAATGGAAGTCTCTTTGATCTGCTAAGAAGACGCGTTTATCTGGCAGTCGCCTTGCCGGCGACGGGGTTCCCAATAGTCTGCCTTGTTTTCATTGGTCGAAATATGGCGTGTCCATCCTCTCACGGCCGGGTTTTTGCTCACAAAGAACTCAGACCTTGCCTGTTACGCCACACCCAGTGTTTCTCCAGGAACAGCATTAGCCGCGGGATGGGGTCAGAGAACCTTGGTGCCCACTAAAGTGGTATCAACATATTGCAATGCACTTTGGAAGACACAACAGGTTTACATCTCCCGGCCCCCCTCTCCCTTACATCCTTTAAATGCCATTTTGCCACTTTCATAAATGACAGAGCGGACCCTTCTGTGCTTAGAGGGAAAGTGCTCCTAGATCTAACAACCAATACCGCTACTTCCTTTTTTTGCGGTGACGTCAGTGTTATTTCACAAAAGATGGGGTCTTTGGGTGAAATTTAAAAAGTGGATCTTGGGTGACAACGAATTGGAGTCTTTAACCCTCGTCTCCGAAGGGGGTGGTTACACCCCCTTCAGGTTTTTCCCCTGGCTTGGCTAAAACCCTTATTTGGTGGCCAAATTATTTAATGTATTGTTCATTGACATGTTGCCGCTCCTTTTCATCCAAAAACACCATCCACCTGGGGTACATGTAGATCCATGATGATTTTCGCCAAATAAATTAGGAATATCCGATTTCATGCGGTTTTGTCTCTGATTTGATGGGAATGTCTAGTTATACACAATGAGCATTTTAGCACTACAATAAGATGTTTGATCACTAAAATTGCAAAATTAAGATCTTTTCACCCATATTCAGTTATTTTTCTGACTTTCCCCTCAACACTGACGTCAAGTGACGTGGGATTTTGGTGCTTTTTTGGTACCAATGGAAAGAAGAAACTCTAAGCTATCCTTTGGTCCAAATTACAGACTCATGTGTTCAGTAACGAATTTCACAGGGGGTGGTAACCACTCCCCCCCCCTCGGGATTTTTGTTACCAAAATGCTCAGAATAGCCGAGGTTAACAGCCTTACATACGGCGTCACTTTCCAAGATTAGAGGTCCCCCCCCCGGGGGTACTATCTAGACCGCGTATTTTCCTCTAAAGTGAAGGGATACACTAGGGATAAACACCTACCTGCTGACCTTAATACGCCCCCACAATTTTAACAACCTGCAAGGTCGCGGGAAGATTGTATTTTTTACCATTTGGAGAAACCAATTTGGGGTTAAGGACGATTCACCTAGTCGATTCACCGCGTTGTTGGCGGTTAAGCGTCTGAAATTTAGTGCGCGCTGCCGGTGGACTATTTTCCCGTACCGTACGTTTTATATAGGTTTCGGTTCGGGCCCAAACGAGACCTAACTGCTAGAAATCTGTAATTTGAATCAATATTTTTGTGTCCCGTCTGCAAGAATTGCAGAAGGCACATAGGGATTACTCTGGCGTATTCTGTGTGTGTGTCTGTGTGTATGTCTGTTGTGTGTGTCTGTGTTCAAAATGTTAACCTTAATAATTGCATGCCGTATGAGTTCCGTAAGGGCTACGGTGATGTACTGGTGGAAAGGAGGGGTGGGTGGGGTGACATGTTGGTGACCTCATGTGACCTTGGTGCCTCAGGTTAACCATTGGCCGGTCAAAATGTAAAACCCTTAATATAATGCATGCTGTATAAGTTCCATAAGGGCTATGATGATGTAACTTGGTGGAAAGGAGTGGGTGGGGTTGCAATTTTGGTGACCTCATGTGATTCGTGACCTCTGGCCCCATTTCACAAACCCGCGACGGCAGACGACACTTGCAGTCCAGGACCGCGATGTATTTTTTAATTAAAATCTTTCCGCCATCTTGAAATCCAATATGGTAGCCCCTGAAAAACAACTTATGATCACTGAAGTTCCTGGGTCATGAAAAACATACATATAGACACTTGAACACCTGAAATATGGCTTAAAAAATGCAAATTTCAGCCCATTTTTAAATTTTCATGCGGCCATCTTGAAATTCAATATTGCAACCTCCAAATAAAATTCTGAGATCACCAAGAGGTTTATTGGTTCAAAACCATAGGTTTAGACACCTCAAATTGGTTTTGTTGCTGTAGAATTAAAGATATGTCCAAAAATTGTAATTTTGGTGGCCATTTTGGAAATTCAATATGGCGGGGCCCCCAGGGGGCGTAATATTTTGGGATCTATTTTTTTTTTTCGGAACCTTTCATGTATAAGTATGTACCAGTTTCATGCTTTCTTCCAAAAATGAACGATTCTTCATGCTTAACAGCTCTACTATATGCCACTTTCTTTCAGTTGCGTCGTCCTATGTGGGGGCCTGGGATTAAGGGATTAGTCGAGGTAAAATAGAAATTACAGATGCTCACTGATTTTTATTTTAAAATTAGAGTTACACCAAATTTTTAAATCCGGTTTTGTCCCCGTTAACGAGGGGGGCCGGTTTCACCTCACACTCAGCAACGCTGCTGTGTGAGGATTTATTGGAGCAAAACAAAAAAAAAAATAATTGACCGGATGCCTCCTAACTCATCCAACATTTTTCGGCGGTGGACCTAGCTTTGGGCAACCATGCCCAACAGGCAAGGCAGCATGTGCTGGATGCATGGCTCTCCAAAGCTGATGCCCTTGTAGGTTTGTAGGTAGATCTTCTTTATCATTCTACTCGGGCAAACAGCTACCCCCTCCTGATCAGATTTTCTTAGAAATCCGATGGGGGTGTAGGTTTAGCCGAGGACTACTCAGCCCTGGGACAGGTGTACATGGTTACAGGATCCCAGTGAAGGCCTCAAGGAAACCTGATCCTTAGATCTTTAGATGTAAACAGTATGATACAAGTTTCATAAAATAGATCAAAAGCTTGCGTTAACTGCTTATTTTGTGTCTCTTTGACATTTTATACCTAAAATTTATATAGTTTGTCCATAATTAATATTCTGTACTGTGTAACTGACAAAAATCAAAACCATCAAAGAACCCTTTTCCATTGGCAAAAAAGGTTCGAACATGTTGCTATACACTTCATCAATAGAGTAAGATTTTCAAGAATCAAAATTTAAAAAAAAAAACCTTTTTGACACAAATTCAGTGCAAGTGGAGAAGCTTAAACACTAGTTGTGAGAGGGTAACACGGGCTAAGATTTGACCAACCCTATGATACACTTTGTGACAATGGCTACAAAAGAGTAAACTCCTTTGATTGGTTATTATTGGCTTGAACATAATT
>JAMKCH010011902.1:0-48309 GCA_023653785.1 Ophioderma brevispina | reverse complement strand
GTCTGCTTCACTGAAAGACAAACTGGAGTCAAGTAGTTAATTTGAACATTGTCAAATTAGAACTTATTCTGAAAAGAATTATTAGACTAAGTGGTACTATTATTCGTACTGATTCTGTCATCGTTTACAACCATTTTACCATGACTGTCCGTTATTCTGAATATTCAAATAAGATGCATATTAATTCATGTTATACTCACTTGCTTTTGAGCAGAAAAATACGCCTTAATATCATGGCCTATCCTAACATAATAAACTAAAAATGATGACCCTTCGTAGTGTTTTGAACTCATTTATATGTACACTGTTTTTGAATGTTGCCACCATCCATGTGTAAAGGATTAAGGGTCAAATAATATCACCCAAGTTGTGGTGTTTTACACTTGAACAAGTTCTTAATCAGGTAGTACCCTTTAATCCATTACCGGTAGAGGTTTTTCATACATTTTAATGAAAATATCAAACCAATTAATACCTGGCCTTTAATGGACGTTGAAATTTCTTGAGATGTGTATACTTGTATCCTATTAAAAAAACTATGTTTATCATAAAATCGGGTAGTGTCCCTTTAAAAATATTTCACCACTTTCCACCAACTTATCAATTTGGCATGCAGCAGATTTGGAACTCAGCACCTCGATTGACCTAAAACACTTCTCAAATCTTTTAGTGTATCTTGAGTAGGGCTCAACCTTATTTTGAGCCTTTTAGCCTTGATGGATCCCCTAGTATTCTACTCACAATGCTTCTTCAGTCTTATTGATTTCACACTCATAATATGACGGATTTTACAGAAATTAGCAATGACACGAACCATTTCACCTGCATAGTATATGCATCGCAATCGTTGGCCTACAAGTGCTTCGTAGATATTTTATGTACACATTCCTTGCTATGGCATAATTAATGCATTGTCAATACACAACGCTGTTCCGTAAAACCAAACCAACCCGGATGTTGCAAGAAGTTGAATCTTGATCTTTTACCACCAGATTGCGATGTCCGCCAGACGATGGCGGCCAAGCCCTCAATAATAGACTACACATAGACGACCTTGTCCGTTAGATAAAATCAAAATAACTTACAGTGTTTGTTGTTCTTCAGCATTTTGGATAGAAAACATACTTCGAAACAACACACAAAATAGGATTTTTTTTGTAATAGTTTGTGTTGGCCTACGTGTTAAACCAATGACGATGTCTAAATTTAGGATTCTTGAAACGCTACCGCTAACTGCCCTCAGTGCTTTGACCCCGTTACTTTAAATTAAGCAACTTGTACTTAATTCTGGCTTGTGTTTAGAATGATCCACCCGCACAGGTTAGGCCAGTAAAAATAAAACATGTTTCTCTTCCGGTTTTTGAAAAAAAGGAGGATGGCTTTTTTATTTTCAGATGGCCGCCATTCAATTTTCGTCAACTCCAGTGTTAACCTTATCACACGTGACGTCAAACTAACAGAGCATAAGGTCACACAAACTGAACATAATTTCACAATGTTTTAAATGAGTGTTATCACCATTTTTTAGCACATCTTAATGTTTTAGTTGGTAGAATACCTCCTAATAAAGTATCAACGAGCACTATCTTCAACTGGACAAGAGTTTCGTATGCAAATTCTCTAAAAATCATAAAAATCGTCGTCAACAGAATAACTGAACGAATGACTCAATTGCTTGTTTTTAGCCTCCCGCCGTCGCATTTATTTACATCGTCAACGTACTATGTATCATGCATTGGTGTGTGGCGCGATATCCAAGGTGCAAAATACGGACCGTGGGGCAAGGCAGTTTTTTAAAGGGCAAATAAACAATTGCCTTCAAATTGCCAGGGCATGAAGGTAAGTCAGCACTTGTAAAAGGCATCAAGGCAATTGTCAACATGGGAAGGCATCAAGGGCATTTTTTCAGTTTCTTTGAGTCCATAACCAGTCTTCCTTCATGGAAGGCCCTTGAAGCAGTGGACTGTTTGATCCAAACCTGAACAAAGTTCCATATCGGGCAGTTAGTAGGTCGCCTAGGAGCTTATCAAGCAAGGATCTATCTATTAGCCTTTCGTAACCAGAAAGATATTGAGGTAAAATCATAGATGTTTTCATTTTTTAAAGTTTCATGATAGTGATGCGTTTTGATGACTTCAGGAGACTATCATCCAACGTTTTCATTAACTAGTCCTTTACTGCTTCAAACTGCAGTAGGAGAAAACACGATAAAATTATGATGTATAAACTTACAATAGCCTCAAATTGAATTCAGAGAGAGTTAACTATAAAAAGTGTAGAAATATATTAAAATTAAAGGAAAAACTGTGATTATTACCTCTCCCCCTGCTTGAGTTGATGAATATCACTGCCGCATTGCTAATTCCACAAACCAGTCTCTTCCACAATAATAAACTGGCACTTGATGACATACCTTAATAGGGCTATCAGTGGAAACAGCTTAAAATCAAATGCTGGTATCAGTGAAATTGTCGGGAATAAAAGTCGGGTTTTTAATCACTTGATGTTGATTCCGATTTGTGAAGTTTCCTTGCCAATTTTAAGGGAACAATATCATTCAAAAGGTGTGGTTTTATTATGTATAGCATTTCAGAAATTTTTGGTCACAATATCCAAGGACTTTCCTAGCGAATTTTTTTTTTTTTTTTAAATCTATTTTTCTGTTTTTTTTAAAAGTCGCTCGAGATATTCTGAACCGTACTCATCATTTTTTTTTTTCACTTATGGGATTAAAAAACCGGACAAAATAGCGAAATCGTCCTAGTGCCCTGGTGCTGCAATCAGAGAGAATCTTCAACTCTTGTCACTGTAAAATGTCAACATGTGTCAGAAGTCATAACTATACGAATAGCGCCCATAACCAGAGAAGATCTTTCCTCATCTTCTCTGGACCATAATCTTTTAATTGACTGTAGGCAATTGTGGTAGGTAGCCATCGCGGAAACATCCTGTGTGACTCCCGTTGTTGACTGTGTTCTATGCAGCCCTCAGCTCCGTCATAACAGACGATGGACCGGCCAGGCAAATGTTGTAATGGACTCTCCATTGGTGAAACCGGGGCCAAGGACAAAATAAACGAGATCACGTGGTTGTATAATACAAAATCGATTGGTGCAACCCGCTCTGACTACGGCGGTGGGAAGTAAGCTCGTGCATATTAAATTAAGCTAGCCTATAGTGCCGTAGCACCGTGGGAAAATGTTTGAGGTCGCCCGAGCCCATCATATTGCAGTAACCTTTCGTAGTCTGTGACACGCTACACTGTGGGAAATACTGGACCGCCGGATATTGCATGGACGATCTGTCGACGTTATTATTTTCGGTGATACCCTTGAATAGACGGGAGCTTTACAAACACATGCATATGATAGGCATACCCACAAAGGCGTGAATCGATCGATGTCTAATAAACCATAGAAAGAACACGTGAGAATTCTTGCCAAAGGCCAGACATCGGCAGGGCGTAATCTAATTGCACGGCGCATAGTCGTAACATCAGGGAATATTACCAATTTCCCTACAATTTCCCTCCAATTCTAAAGATCCAGCCCGAACCCACTCCGAGGAGCCAAACAAAGCCCAAGATTCGGGATATTGCGCTATCAAGGCTTGTCCCATATCCATACCTCCCCACTACCAAAATTTCAGCGACGGACGATCAAAAATGAAGCCCTGATAGTGTCACACAATACGAAATCGAGATTCGCCAATTCATGAAACACCCTCGCTGCGCTAGACACAGCGCGAGGGTGAAAAAGCAGTGTTGATTATGTGTGGTCGTTCGGCTGTGGTTGAAAATTTTCAATCGATTTTTTTTCTGAACAAAAAAATGAATAGCCAATAGGTTACCCAGTAAAGTGGATTACATGTTGAATTATGCATTAGTCCCCCTACCCCTCCCCCCCCCCCCATTCCATGGGTGGAGCCTATACTGAATATTTGGATTTGCTCTCTGCCTGGGAATGTGTTGAGTTTTAAGGATGGTGACAGTGTGATACTAAAAGACGAAAAACAATTTGAAATTGTCAAATTTATATGTTTCATTTTAATTAAAAACCCCTTCATCAATCACACATGTGAAACTGGAATGCAAAAACTGGCAGAGGTCCTATCCATATTGAATTGACCATGTTGTGTATCTGTAACTTGATTCGCTAATGTATGCATAAGGGCACTCTCATTCCAGGGGAACAGTTATTATGACCTCCTAGTTTACTGATGTAATATGAACTGCCTTATTGCATTGGGTATCAGGACTCATACCTGATGCAGAGCTAATCTTAAAAATTACAGTAGTCAGGTGAGCTTTTTGAAACGGTTGCCATGGATGTTATTGAGACTAGTGTTTATACAAGCTGCAAAAGTTTATGATGAAGGTGAAGGCTGCTTAGAACTGTGCTTATTTGAGGGATAGGAATTTGGAAATCCCCAGAGCTAGCATAACTTAAAGGCCAAGTAATTGGCGTAAAAAAAATACTAAAATTAGTTGAAATCTCCCAACTAAGTTCATACTTCAGCAGGTTGAAAGCAGAAGAACGTACTGGTGGGCCACACAACACATGTGGGGGGGGGGGGAGGGGGGGGGGGGGGAATCAACTTTGGTTGGGTAGGGCGTGTGACGGCTGTTGACGCGCAGGACTTGGGAGCTTGTGAATCGAAAGTTTAGCAAAAGAAGGGGTTTTCGGAAGTAATAGGACTTTGGAAATTAATTTGGGCTTTATTGAGGTTTAGGAGCTATCGAACTGGCAAAATTGCACGGTGACGACAACACTCACGTATGTGCACAGCGTGATGGTTTAAGGTGACGCCTTTCACACCATGGGGGTATTTGGTGAAAGCTAGAGAAGTGGCAAAATAGGGTCTTTGGGTGGAGGTATAGCCCGAAAAACGCCGGTGTGAAAGCAGTTAATAGTCCGGCGGGAGCCATGTCCGGGCTCCATAGACCTCAACGGAATAAAGCCCCGTGATGAACTGTGAAACAATGTTGCGTGAAGAGTCAACAAATTGAGTGCCCTATCCTTATCATTGTCGCGGATGTGAGTAGCGGACTATAATTACTTCCACCCCGGCATGACTTCAGTATTTCTGCCGCCAACCTCCTTCAACCTGCAGTTAATTCCATGAGGCTGCCCGATTCATAGGTGGTGGCACAATACTAAATTCTTCAAGTCCAAACTTCATAAAATCTGGATTATTGGGCAATTAATTTGCAAAATTTTAAAAAAAAAACGCGTGTTTTTTTGTTTTTTGAAATTCAAATTTGCACATTTCTAAAAAGTCAATGAACGTAGGGTGCTTCTGAGTAAAAATTTTCCCTTTTTTCCAAGGATAAGGGGTTCTTGGGTGAGGGTGATATGAAAATAAATGTGAATTTTTTTAAAGTACAAGTTTTTTTACGGATAGTTGCATCGTAAGACTATAGGCCAACTGAGGCATGCTAAGACCAAAATCAGGGAATGTCATTGTTTGGCCACCTGTGACATCATTGACCACAACTCAATGACGGAAAATAAACTAAAGTTGTAATGACATAACAGAATAAGCACACGGTATGCTGGTCAACCGTGACATCACGGCGGGCGAAACAAGATATTGCCAAATCGGGAATGTCTTGTTTGGCCACTGTGACGTCATTGACCTCCTAACTCACTGACGGAATAAAGCGCCGTTAAACGCAATAAAAAAACGGGAAAAAAATTGTAAAAAAAGCTCATGGGTATGCTGGTCAACCGGGACGTCACGGCGGCGCGCGAAACAAGATATGCCAAAATCACGTAGGACGCAACTCTCCTCCCAATATTCAATCATTCCCTTTTTTTAAATTCGGAAAAGAGGGCCATATGCCATACCCTACGAACTCTGCAGCCTTGACGCAATAACCACAGGATATGCAGGATAAGATTGCAGAATTACTCTTGCCTAGTGTGCCTCGTTCAAAGTACAATGCGATTTTCCGTCCAAATTGCAATTGGACGGGTGGGTTAATATAATACCGAACGTGCCAAGCAATTTTAATGACTAATTTCACCTTCCAAATTCTTCAACTTTCAAGTGCGATCGGCTCTTGAGCAGCTAGCAGTTCATTGAACAACATGTTGGACACTCTTGAGCTGAGCATTTGACCCAAAATTGGCTCTAGGAACATAAGGTAAAAGACATAGGGTCCTGGAACATACAAAATATGGAGAAGATAAGAATATTCAAGCCAAGAATTTGAATGCACAGTACCGCATGCTCCTGGTGGAGCATGCGGTATTTGACAACAAAACAGTTCTCCCACTGCTCCAGGACAACATTTTGCTATATGGTTCTGGAGCATTGTGCATTCACATATGCTACAGGAGCATCTTAGACAGGACATTTTCCCGGCTTATTTATGCTACAGGAACATGGTCGGGGGACAAAAGAGTGGCGTAGCCAGGATGGGGGCACGGGGGGCCAGAGTGCCCCCTCTGACTATTTGAGGCGAAAATCGGGGAAATGAAAAACACTGATATTTACGTTTTAAATTAGCCCTTTTTCGATTCTTTGCCCTGCGACCGGGAAATTTGATGTGACTCGGGACATTTGTGGCACCTACTGGGGAAATGGACCCCTCAGAACACAGGGCTGCCTACGTGCCTGCGGGGGACAGGAAACCCTTTGACTGGCGAGTGACTTCATGGTTCTCTGCGTATTTCGGCGGGGAAAAAAATGAACTTGCCTCTGATTGGCCACCAGAAAGTGATTGTGTTGCTGGGTCACCTGTCCGACCCGACGCCATATGCGTGATAGCTTCGCCCCTTCGTAACCAGGAAGTCGTAGTAAGTGCACATCAAAGGGTTTCTGTATAGGAGTATAATTATGGTCCGGACCAAGCTTCGGGCATGAATTTCGGGCCAAAGCTAAAAGAAGACAACACTATGCGTACACACCCTGAGGAAAGGCATGTAGGTCCCTACGATTTTGGTTTGTAAAAATAACAATCTGTCGCTTTCCTATAATATATCAATGCAGAACAGTAAAGTCACCGCTTTCAATTGACCACTAATTTTACTTTTAATTCCAAATAGGTGACAGATATCGCCTAAAAATATTGGCGCATTGTTTTAAAAAAGCTTAAAAGGAGTACTTAGTATACGCAGATTTTGCTGAATATTTAGCCGGTGTGCCCCTTTACGTTGATGTGAATAGACTCAAGGGGGGGTAGGACATGCCAACGAACAGACACAGCGAATCAAACGCCCATTCAACTTCCGGTGCGAGTTCTTGGGAACACGCCCCATATGGGAGTTTTGGGGTTAATCCAATAACCCCGAAGATTTGAAGTCAATAATTTATTACAAAAATTCCCCTTAATCTAAGATGTATTGAAATTAAGGTTTAAAAGGAGATATTGTTATTATAACTGACACAGAGACTGCGATAGTAAATGTGCCAATGCTGTTAACAGTCCCCAAATGACCGTTGGAAATCCCCCCATGCCCAAATCAAGCAAGTCCTGTCCTACCTCCCCCCTCCACTATGAGCTGTGGTACTGCTACTAATTGGCAGTATTTAAATTTAATGTAACCAATTGCCATTCCCTCAGGACCAGCCAGAAATTAATACCCTGCCCCCCCCATAAAAGGCAGAACAAGAGTAGGGCCTAGGTTATGTGCAAATTATTCCCCACGTCAAAACATCTGTACACAAAACACCTGCATGCATGGCATACACCACAACACAATTAACATAACACAACATCTCCTTTTCTATACCGCTTTCTCAACGAAAGTTCAAAAATGGACTTAATTTTGGTCTCATAATTAAAAAAATCCATGTTAGTCATGTGACGAAATTTCATTGATTATGTCCCTATTAGCCCAGGAGTAGAAGACATTTGTGTTAAAAATTCGGTACAAACGGTTTGAGTGATTTAAAATATGTTGACAGCCTGACAGAGGCCATGTAAAACGTGATTCGTAAGTGCAGCAAATGGTTTACAGTTTAAGAGCTACAGGCTAAAACAGCAAAATCACTAAAAAGGGTCAATTTCAGTCGTACAGGGGTCAACTTTAAGTTGCTCGATTTGATAAAAAAATGGTGCAAATATTGGTGGGGCTCATAGGATAAAATACGGAATAGTTTGAGTGTCTCAAGTGCTTGCTTACTACCAACGTAGTAGGGGAAAACAAGGTCAAAGCCCCACTTGAATGCAAATGGACGTTTGAACTTGTTTCCCCATACATCCGTTAACTCAGGGGGGGGAATTTCAGACAAATCAAAACTCTTCCTATTTTAATCTATGACTTCCACCAATAATTTGCACCATTTTTCTCCAATAGGAGCAAACTTTAAAATAGACCCTTGTCCAACTGAAATTGACCCTTTATTGATTTTTGCTGTTTTTAGCCTGTTTGTAGCTCTTAAACTTTAAGTGGTAGATAGTACAAACTATAACTTTCTGAATCCTTATGGTTAGACAATTCCATGGGTATTTTACTTATCAACCCAATTGGATCAATTTAAAAATTTGATCCCTGTACAAATTTGTCTTGGCCCCCCTCTGTTTAAGGCACCATTTGCGGCACTAAGAATCACGTTTCAGGGGTTCCTGTGCAGGATGTCAACTATTTCAAAATCAAACCTTTCGTACTTGAGATGTGTACAAATGTCTGCATAAATCCAAGGTTATATCTTTTGCTTATACAGACTGTCCAATATTTAAAAACTAACAATATCAAACTAAAAATTATTTAAAAACATATTAAACTCTTGCATTTTTTGCCAGATCTTTTGACTGGATTGTTTAGACAAGATCCTAAGCTAATCCAGCTTTTATTCCATCCAATTTGATGATTCCTAAGCGGAGATATTTCAGTTGAACACAAGGATTAAAAATACCACTTGGGACAGTTTCATCGGAAGGTTCAAGAAAACTAATGTATAAGGCGTTGTAGCGTCATGGTGGGATTTAACACCCTTTTCAAACAAAAGAATATTGTACAGGAATCAGAGTGAATCTTTATCAGCATTGAACTAATAATATATTATTTTTCAGTGAACGCACCAGAAATGATTTTGTGTGGGTGAATGAGGGAACACTCTCAGGGGACCATAACATGAAATTAATGTAAATTGGGGGCAATGTGACTGCTGATGAAACGAATGTGTAAACAGTCTACAGTCTGTTGAGGACAAATGTGTGGACAACGCTCTAATGTGCGAGGGACATTATTACCCTTCCTATTCCCCAATGCACAAGATGCCAGGGAGGAATATGATGAAGAAAGCAGTGTCAATAAAAAAAAAAAGAGAATGGAAGGAAAGAAAGGATGGTGTGTCAAAGGTACAGTTACTTTCAACAAGGGTGTTTCTGGTTCTTATTTGCTGAAACCGGGAGTAAAAGCTGGGGACAACAAGACTGTTTGGCAGTTAGCAATGTGCTACATGTGATTATTAGCAATTGCGCAACAGTATAAAGTGATAAAATTATGTTATATACAAGAAGCAGGACACTTTATATACTTTTATTTAATTTTTAATAAGAATGTATGAAGTTGATTTTCAATGGGAAACTTGGTGATATATCCGGATAGCCGAACTGGCCCAACAGGTTTTTAAAATGTCTCAGATAATTAGCCATAATTCCTGAAACAGACCCCAAATTAACCACTAAAAATCTCCTGAAGCTGGAACACCTCCTAAACAGAACAGTAACAACTATAGTGAGAGGAGGAAGTTGAAATTGATTGGCCAAAAAAATTAATCTTTGATTGTTATGTTTTTTGGGATAGTCTTGTAGTCGCCGGCACAATTCCTTTTCTGTAATATGAATTCATCTATATAGGTGCGCGTAAAGTTGCTGAGTGTGACTCGCATATATGTAGTTCCGTTACGCGTTGTAAGGGTTCTGTCAGGCGGGAATGCGGGGGTAGTCTTGACGCCGAAGAAAAAGGGAATTATGACGGAGGAGGTATAGTACTATCCCTGTCCCAATTCTGCATTCAGTCCTCGGAAAGAGACAGAAAGACATGCAAATAAAGAAGGATTCAAGGGACAATCAGTGAAAACATTTAAATGTATTATACCATTTGGTATTCCTTTTTTCCTCCATGATTCGCGAATAACGAAAAATAAAAAAGAGATTGAAAATTGACGAAACCACAAAAATTAATGGGAACCAGCTACATTATCACATAAGGCCATAATACAACCCAGGGGTTTATGGCAACATTCATTTCGATGGCATGTGTTCGAATCCCACCTCTGGCAACCTTTTTACATCTCGTGATCATTGCAACGTAAACCGCTCAAAATCAAGGGATTGTTACAAAATATTATAGGCCTAGGGGCTCATAAGGACCGAACCGTTACAATTTCCTCTATGTTATTCCTATTTGAGCCTGGGCATGTAACACAATAATTTTTTCGGGGGTCACTTCCATAGAGGTTATCCATACGCACACTACGCACTTCATGACACACACATAGCAGCGGCCATCTTGGCGACCGCATAAATAAAACATAGGCCTAACTTTTGAATTATTAATTTTTTTTTTTTGGTCAGTTCTAACATCTTAATCACTCAGTAGTAATTTTGATTGGTGAAATTATTTAACGGAGCGGCCGAGCTTTGAAAAGTGCTCTAGTTTTCAAGTTACACCTCCCCTCCATACAACAAAACACAACCACCTTTATTTGAAGGATAAATATATGAGATTTAAGAAAATGATGGTTGTGGTTTGATAATTTGGTGGCAGGGATGATTTCTAGGGCGAAAAATGCATTTTGGGCTGCAAATTAAGCGAAATTATTATTTTTTAAATATTTTTTTAAGTAAAAATATTACAATCTTATTTTTATGGTATGCTTTTTGTTATTGATACAGGTTTTATACATTGCATAAAGAGTTCAGGTAATATTCGTTGTGGTGACATGTGATAAAAAGCGTATTTTTTTAGGAAAAAAAAGTGATTTTGGGGCTAAAATTCTAGACCCTTTATATATTGTATAAAACAGAAACCTATAATATAAATGTCAGAAATTGATAGTATTGCATCATGATTAAAATTTGTTTTGTTAAGTAATAAACCTTGAAATTCTTAAGTTTTTGGCTCAAAAACATGATTTTTTGACCCCCAAAACACCCCTGCCACCAAAGTTTTTGACCACAACCATCATTTTTTAAAATTATTTATTACTCTCTTTAGAAGTGGTTGCGTTTTGTTGTACCGAGGGGAGGGGTTGTCGACAATTTTGCAGTCCAAACCGCTCCACTAACACACTTAATGACACACACATAGCAGTGGCCATCTTGGCGACCGCATGAGTAAAACATGGGCCTAACTTTTGAATTATTAAATTGTTTTGTTTTTTTGGTCAGTTCTAACATCTTAATCACTCAGTAGTAATTTTGATTGGTGAAATTATAACTAAATAAAAAGTTAACACAAGTTGTCTTTTAGGGGGCTGGCATTTTTTTTCGGAAGGGGGTGGGTCCCAAATATACTAGGGCTCATAATTTTTTTGACCTGAAAACAGGGGGGTCATTTAAATAAATCACAGAATCGAGGTTACAAATTCATTTATGCATTCTGCCAAATTAGCCATAATTTGCCAATTTTAGCTCTTAACATGTCATATTTTCACGCTATGCGCACCCTAATTTGCCTTTAGTTCTATTCTAGTACTTTTCAGTGTAAAAAATGTCTAATTTTTGTGTGACGTTTGCTTGTTTACTTAATATCAAAGCTGGCCTGGAGCTTTTGGGTATAAATAAGTCTAATTTTTGTGCACTAAGGTATTTAGACTTAATATTCTAATGCAAACAAGGCGAGTCAAAAAAACTTGACCCCGATTGTGTCCGCCATTTTGAATTTTAAGTAACATATCTAACATATGGGGTATCATCTGAAAGCTTAGTTCATTAGCTTAATTTGCTGCAAATATTATTCACATTGGTTAGGTATAGACTGAGCTACAGTTGTTTGAATCAAGTAGTCGCTTTTGCGGTTTGTCCACGGATTCACATTAAAATGAACGGTGTTCAGCGAAGGAAATCAGTGTCCAGAGGAAAATCAGGCTATTTATTGACTGCAGAATAAATGTGATGCTATGTTATCTTTAAAGCAAGCTGCCAGTCTGCAACAGTCCTGTATGAAGGTCCATCATCCCCATTAACTTTTTGCAAATCAGTATACATTTTGTTGCAGCTTGCTTGATTTGAATCTTATGTACACCCTGAATTCTTGTTTTAAATTTGCCACCTAGACTTGACTAATATTATAGTAGACATTGCTCTGACACAAAGTTATTTTAATATGAGGTTATGTGAAGAGGATACTTACCTGGACACTTTGGGGATACAAAAGCATAAAAACTTCAGATTACACACCAGAAGGTTATGCAAGAGGACCTTCACTTATATTCCCCCAAGTAAGTATAGTACACATTGGATATGTGATTGTGTATTACACAATCACATATCCAAAATTGCAGCTGTGAATTACTATGGGGTGTTTTTCTTGTCTTGATTGCAGAATATCAGACTGACAAATAGATTTGTAAATACCTTTATCTTTGTTGAATCTGGGTTGAAGATGCCATGGTACCAATACATCTTGGGAGTCAAACTATAGTGAAAAAGAAAAACAAATGATAATATACAAAAAAAATGTTTTGTATATGAAATATTATTTCATACATTAGGTTACTTGTAAATGTAAGCCTGTCACCTCAAGGCTTATTCAATGGCTAACCAGTACTTTAGAAATCAGCTACAATGCATGTGGTGTGTGAATGGTGTTTTTAAGTTAAAGGGGGCCACAAGGATGGGCACTGTTTCCAACACAACCACCCACAATATTAAATTTTTAACATTGTTAAAAGCCTTTGACCTTGGTATGTGGCTGGCCCACTCTTACTGTGGCAATGGAGATGTCTATGGTGAACAATAATACAAGAGGTCTTTAATTCTGTGGCACACAGTAAGAGTCCTGGCCCAGTGGTTCCTTTAGTTTTTTGTCGCTTTATTTGCAGAAGAGTGTTTTTTTTAAAGGTTTAACATGGGTAAAAGGTCAATATGGTAATTAAAGGTTCACTGTGTACAATTCATAGGAGACTTGGGTCCGTGGTTCTTTTGACTAGGTGTGAAGGGAATCGGCAAATGTACAATAGAACAGTTAACATTCATATTCCAGGTACCCACTGCAATGCCCTGCAATGCTCTGTAATGCAGCAAGCTAGTATAACAATGTAACGCGCTCTTTGACAGCCCAATACATGAGTTTGGTTGCAACATTATAAGGATATCAGAGGGGTTGTCATGCATACTTGGTAGCAGAGAAATGTTGGTTCTGTACGTTAGGTTTTAAAAAAATTTTTATTATTTTTATAGGGTTTCCAGGCACTTTGATGGAGAGAGAATATCCTCGTTCAAAAATAGAGGATTATGTGACAAATTGCCCGGACTCTTGTTGAACGATTGTTAGGATATTCCTAGTCAAAATGTAAGGAATTATGGCAGAGGTGTCCAAAGATTGCTGCTTAGTATTGATATGCTTTACCACTTATTTCAACATTTTTTCAGCTTTTCAACGAAGCGGGATATAAAGGTAAAAGTCGAATTTAGGCCATCATTTAGTGGAGCATCATCGCCACAAAGTAATATCTAAAACCTGTCAAAAACAAGAAAGGCAAAGCGTTGGTTGTTGTCGTCTCAACTAGCAATAGCATATGGTATATCAGTGCACGTAAGGTTTATTAAAAATATTCGAAGTATACCCCAATGGCCCACTGCTTGTTGACAAGGAACCACCCTCTTCTTGTTTTATGGGATCGATATTTATATCTAAACTTAATATATATAAAGTGCCTACAACTTTCAAAGGACTTCCAAGGACCATTTTATAATTCCGCAAGTGGCTTTTTTCAACCAGTTTCACGGTGGTGGAAAGAAGAAACGGTCAACGTGGTGGAAAACATCGTTTACCTTGACGCTGAAACTCTGGGCCATATGTAGTTAGAACATGAAATGGACCCCCCCAAATAGAGAAGAAATAATAATAACACAACAAACAAAGCTACAAGAGAAAAGCACAAACCACTGGGCATGCCCATTAGGCAGCCATGCCTTCACATCTAAAACACAGGACAAACAATTAATTACCCAAATGCACAACCAGATAAGGTTTCTCAGCGGCACACCAATATTCCCTCCAAAACACCTCCAAAAAATATCACAAAACCAACTTTAATCCAGCCTATACAGTAAACACTATGCATGGAAAAAGGCTTCGGCAAAGGACGATACCACGATACCAAATTTGATATTATTAAGGTGTACGTACGAACTTAGATTTTGCGTTTTTTGCTTCATAAGTAGGCAAATTTGGGCCTCTCTTTGTACTTTTGACTGAAATTATGTGGAGACATGGTTGCAAAATACCCTGTGTTATAACATAAATAAGAAGTTGTTAAAGTAAACAACTTCTTGTGTCATCTCTATATAGTCGGGAGACCTTGAATCAGCGGTTTGTTTCACAAAATCTAATCAAGTCAAATGAACTCGCTGGCACTTGTGTTTGACCTCGTCCCTGGTGCCCTGGAGAATATCGGGTAGCATGATCACGTTTCATTTTCGCCCGAATACCCAATAGCACCGGTTAACAAGTGCCACACATAAACCAATAGCATTCAGTAACTTAAGAAAGACGACAAGCGTGGCATCAAATGATGCCCAAAAACATGCCAAAAGAGCACACAAAGTTACCCAAACTGACTCCATCATCACTGGAAATTTTCAAAAAAAAACAAACAAGACCAAACATGCGATTTTCCACTACTGTCTGATGACTACGATACGCAGTTTCTTCAGAAATGCACATAAAAATGCTTGGCATGTGTGTGAACTAGTAGTGAAAATAAAGGACGACCTATTAAAGCATGACAAGGTAGACAAGATTGTATATTTATTATTCTTTTCCTAGAGATGGCCAGCGCTAGGAAAGGGAAAAGGACACCTTTCGAACCTAACACCATATAGATGATATCTTATCATTCCTTCTACCACCCTGGATGATAGCTAGTTGGTAAGAGCGTCGTGCAGTTAAAGGGGATGGTTTGACGTACGGCCAAGCGGCCATATGTTTTTGTTTCAACACTATCATGCGCCGGCCATCCTCCCTGGAAATGATTAATAAATATACAAGTTCAATTTTGATAAGGAATTGGATATTTGGATTTGGCCCAAATATAAGGACAGGGACAAATTAAAGATATTATAATCAACATGACAGGGCCCCTCAAAGCAAGCATTTCAATAGGATGATCTTTTTTTGTTCTGCACCCTTGAACACCTGTTTTGGCTATATTGTGCATCATTTTACCCCAAATTGATTTATTTACATACCTTGCGTTGTTTCTGTTCCAAAGCCCAAACATATATCATAACTTGTCCCCTGGACGGCATATTCTTGCCAACTCACGCAGTGCGTGTGCTCTCCTCTCTGTTGTTGCAAAATGGTGGATGACTGCGATGGACAGGACAGCATCAAAGCTGTTGCTGCGATACGGAAGACGAATGTTGTCACAGACCATGACTTCATGTTTGCGACTACGGGCAATGTCAACAAGCTGGACACAGCAGTCGCAGCCAACTTTGTATACTTGGTCGTTAATTCCCAAATATTTGCCATTGCCACAACCTGTAAGAGCAATATGAGCAATGAAATAAATAACAAGTGGTCCACAGGTGCATTGCCTGATGTCAAACACTATCAGTGCTGTTCTTCAAAATGTATTCTTAAACAGCTGTACATGCAAGCAATTCATTGGTTCCTGCCCGGGATCGATTCAATAATTGAACCCAGGAAGTACACGCTTGAATACACGGTCCGTTGCTAGGCAGATTTCCAATGGCAGACCCTGTATCAGCAAATTAAATGCTGGAACAACTTTTTGATAGGTCAAATGCAAAAATGGAGGCTGTGATTACCTTTTTTTAAAGGCTGACTCAAAGATTTGCAATTGAGGGTGCCCTCCATTTTCTAACAAATCATCATGTTTTTTGCATGTTCAGAATGTTTGTCCACATACTAATCACTGTGCGGAATGCCAAAACTCAATTTGATGTCCTTCATAAAGAAAATCACAACTTTGTAACAAAATTCTGGATCCGGAAATTTTGTTATACAGGGTAACCTATGGTATTGCTGTATTACACGTAAATGTTTACTACAAGAAAACAGGAAATCCGTTTCACCTCAAACTTTGGAATTGAGTCATTTTGGTGACTATCTTCAGTTCTAGTTAACTGAGGTATACTTCTTAATAAACAAAAAATGATATTTTCAAAATCTCTGAGTCAGCCTTTGAACTTTTCCTTGATCACTTGCAGACTTTACATACAGAATGCTTACTAGAAACTAAATTAGCCAAGAAAATTTTGATGGCAAATGGTTGTTTGTGATAAAAAAAAAAATAATCAAACCAGCTAATCCTTTTCAAGAAAGGTACTTCCATAACAAGCGGTTCGCGAAACCAGAAGTGTCACTGCTTTTGCGGTCCCACCTTTTCTTCACTCTTAGTTATAACTGACCTCAGATGACCTTTGTTTTTGAATCCTTGACCATATTATCAATGAATGGTTCCACTGTTGCATGGATGGTCGTAACTTTGGTTGTAATCGGACTTTCAACTTTTCAAATTTATGTCAATTGATGTTTCAGCCATATTAAATCTGTCATCTTGGTATGTGACCTTTAAAACATGTTATCATATCAAAGGGTCCCTAAGGGCATGTATGACACAATGTTTCTGTAGCAATTGGACTTTTTACTCCAAACGAGGTCAGTTGATGTTAGGCCTTTAATAACTTGCCACTCATATGACTTTGACTTATGTATGTGAAACTTGACTACATATCGTTGGCCGCAACACTTATGGACGTATTCGACTTTTGGACTTTTTGGATGAAAATTGGGCACCACTGTTTGTTTTGTACTCTCTACAAATCCACCATATTTCAAACCGACAATGGCTAATTAGTAAAATATAATCAAAAGGACAAGCCGCAATTTGCTGACCGAAACACCGAAAAAACATCAAAATTCTATTTTGGTATTTTTGGACTAACATGGATGTGCTAACATAACCTGCAAGTGGTGGCGTGAATCTGTGTATAAAGTCAAGACAGTTGCTTTTATTTGATTCTATGAATTTCTATACTGGTGTGTCAAAATTCAGACTTGAGATTAAAACTGAGAGCATCAAGGATGCGTGGCTTACCCAGAGGTGTGGCGTGCGTTGGGCAATGAGGTGAAACAAACCAATTAAAGGTACTGACTCAGAGATTTCGAAATATTTTTTGTGTAATAATGAAAAATAGTCCAATTAGAATAAAGATTTTAACCTAAAATACACAATTCCGAATTTGAGATGAATTGATTTTTCGTTTTAATGACAGAAAACATTATGTGTAGTATTATGCCCATAGGTAGTGTATAACAAAAGAATTCCGGATCCGGAATTTATTAACAAAGTTGTGATTTTCTATATGAAAGGAATTGATTAAGCTAGCAATTTCACACAGTGATTAGGAGATGGACAAGAATATGTACATGCAAAAAACACGATTTTTTTGGAAATTGAGGGGCGCCCTCCTCAGGAAATTCCTGAGTGGCCTTTAAGTGACAATTCCCATATCCAAGTCCCTTACTGCATTTTTCCACTTTTCAAAAAATCTGGAGCGGACCCGTTTTTGTTTTCGGGGGTAATGCCCCTAGATCTAACAAGAAAATAACGCTACCACTTTTTTGCGGGTGACGTAGGTTATGTGTCTTTTTCGAAAAGGATGGTTGTGGAATATAGGCCAAGCCCGTGAATTTGATCATTGTCAGGACCAACAAAAAATCAAGTTGTTACAGTAGTAGTCCAAAACCTAAATGTAAAAGGCTACTTTGTATTTTTAATTTAAAAACAAAATTGAAAAGGCTTCCCAGAAATGACTCAATTGGCTAAATGGCAGTCAAGACAGGTGAAAATCCTACTTGATGGTCCAATATTAGTTATAAAACAAAAAATATTGATTGGGACACTGGATATCTTATAAAATGAAATCCTTCTATCATCTGTTTTGTTTAAAATGCAATCTCCTCAGGTAAATAAAAGAACACAACAACAAATAAGTAAAAATGGGCTCCAAATAATGCATGTGGCCTACCTACTGGCAACAAACTTGAATCCACTGCTGACGCCCACTATTCCATCAACCACTGGCCCCCCAACCACCACCTAACCCAATGGATCCTGTATTCATCATATACCTGACTACCCACCCATACAACCATCAACTCCACCACACCATGGAATACTGACTTGTCCTTGTCAACCCCTGATTTCAGTAGCATCAACCAGGGACAGCAAAATGCTACAAACTAACTATATAGGTTAAAAAAAACCGAATTTTTGCACAAATTTATGCTTAAGGTACGTGGGATATCAGGGATTTAAACAGTAAATATAGATGACATTGAGGATTAGGAAGGGCTTGTGAATGGCCCAGGCCAGGGAGACTAGTAACAGTAAATTATTTAAAGTAAACGTAACTGATGTTTTCTCAACTTTATTAAAATTTTGAGAAAAATGAATTTTCTTCCATTGACATCTTCCCCAAATTCTTTCAATTTCCAGGAATTGTAGAAGTAAAACTACATCTCTGTGACCTGATCTATATGGTAGAGGGTCAGAGTTATTTAAACCCTGTGAATTTACATAGACATTCCCCTTCCTGTCCGCCACCCAACTCACCACCAAATAAACCAATTTAATAAAGGAAAACTTCCCACTGTCAACCAAGTATTATTCACTGAGCCTGTCAAACCAAAGTACTTATAAAATTTTGTCCGTACAGGATTCCGGCAACTTTTGGTCTTTTTTTTACTTTTGGCTTTCTGGGCGTTCCTAATAAACCTGTACGGGGGGGGGGGGGGGGGGGACGGATTTGAGGCCCAAAATGGGGGTCTCCGAAAATAGGTTGTCAGAAAAATTAAGAAATGCGCGATCTCCCCTTTTCAATTCCAAGATACTTTTTGAAGGGGTTTTGAAGAAAATTTGGTAGAATGTGGCTTTGGACATGAAAAGTAAGGTCTCTGAAACTGAAATGATCCTAAGATGGGGGGTCACTGGAACTGAAAAAGAGCTGAAAATGAGGGATTACAAGGGGTACATAACCAACTTCCTCCCATATGTGAGAATCTCCCCCCCCCCCAACGGTACATTTAATTGTTTTGCTGTCAGACCCACATTTTGAAACATTTTAATTTTATGTACCACATTTTACCATTAACATTTAATTCCAATCACACACACAGAACACGCAAATGCAAACAAACCACACACAAATGTACACATAGCACAATAGTCATAAAATGAGAGTGCCATTCAAGGGAAAAAAAAGAATTTTTTAGTGGCATACAAGACAAATTCGAAATTTAAGAGGTAACATACCATGTGTGACAAAATCATGTTATTGCTACTACCTATACATAGTGTAAAATTACTAGGGCATTGCTATGTGAAAGAACTGCAGAGTGTGAGGGTCACTTAGCCAAAACATAAACATCCAGGCCTACACAGAAGCACATGTGGTGTATACTTGACAGTTACTGACCTTGACGTCCAAAAAATGGTTCCCTGTTTTAGTGGTAGAGACCTTACTAACAAAGCATGCAAGAGTCACCAGAAAACTACAGTGAACCAAGAGTATTGACGATGATTTTAGTCTAACAAGAAATGTGTTAAAAGTGTAAACCACTTTTGTGCGTTTCTTGATAGTTATGCCTTTTTTCTGGGTTAATGTATTAACACGGGGGTTGAGGTTTTGGGCGCATAAAGACCTTTGCTCGACTCCTCCAATAATGTTTGTTTTCATACTGTGGAGTAATTGGAATAAAAGTTTGATGAACATATTGATCTTTCACCCAGCACTCTCGTATAGACCGTATTCGTAAGCCAAAAAAGCCTTTCCTGTGAATATCCCAGATTTGTAAGCATTAAACTGCCGCACCATGACCTGTTCAGTGTGAACTCAAACACAAACAGTATTGATCTTTATTAATTCTGTACTGGTGTAAACCACACTCAGTGTTTAGTGTAGATTTTGAGACCCACCAGTTGTCTTTGGAGAGACGGTAGACAAGTTCCTCAATTGGGGTGCACAATATTACGCAAAATCTGGGATATCAAAGGATGCATGGATTTCAAGCCAACGACGGGCAGGTAGTTAGTAAATCAATGCCATACAAATAAATATTGAATTTGGCGGATTTTGTGATGTTTCAGATCAGCAAATCGCTGCATATCACTTTAAAGGGACATTTAGTGATCTAACACATTTTTTGTGTCGCCTGAACAAATTTATGGAGGCACATACTAATACAAATTCTGTGTGTCCGTCCGGTCGACTCTGTAAACCTTTTGTAAAATGTCGCGCAAGTAAACGTATGCTACCGATTTACTTCATTATAAGTGTTTTTGGCAGTGCGTGTGTGGGAAAATATCGGATTCCAAAATCATGATTAATGATAAAATTGGAATTTATGCCCAAATTAATTGGTCTCTCTATGAGTATTAATTTGGGCTTCAATCAATGTTTATATCAAACTTGGTCATTTGTAGAGCTGCTTCTAAAACATACTAAAAATTAGAAGTTATTGATTGAATAATAATATTTTTGTTCTTTTTAATCAATGCCAAATGCATCATAAGCAAGTGATCGTGCAACCAGGCGTCACTTGTGGTTCGAGAAAACGGACTTGTTGTTATGGTTTAGTCTAGGTTCCCCAAGAAAAGGATTTGGATGGTGCGTTTTGATATTATGAACAAAGGTCTGAATCAGGGTGGTCCCATAGCAACTGTGTTGCAATTTCTGTCCGTTTAAGAAGAAGATACAAAATTCAATCTATACTTGGGTCAAAAGATGATATATAAATCTCAAATTTTTTTAGGCCAATCGGGGACGAGGCTCTGGATCATGAAAATGCACTTAAATGTGATTCTAAAGCCAAAAAGTTCAACCTGGCCTGTAATTCTGTATGTGTACCTATCATTAATTTTCACTATTGGGTGGTTTTGTTCCTACTTTAAATGTGTTATATGGAATTGACATACTTATCTTTAATTTATAGCTAAAACAGCATTTCCACATTTTTTTATCTCTTGCATTAGCGCCATCCCTTTAAGGGGGTTTTTTTTCTTTAGGACCGATTTAAGGATAGAAGTTTTCATCTTGATAGAGGGCCTTCACCCACAACCCCAGCGGTTAAAGTTCGCACCGATATTTCAATCCGTTTTGATGGAGAGCGAAAAAACGTGATTTTGTAAAGCCCCATAGAAGTACTGTGAAAATATATTGGTCAACCAAATGCGGCACCTTTTCGCTCATAACTTCAAACAAACATCCTTTGGCTCTAAGATTTACAGGGAAATGAGAGAAATAGTAGCTTTCATCTGCATACCAAAGGTTGACCACTTACCGGCAAATATGGGGCTTCTGGGACAAGGCTATTGCGTTCGGGCCATGACCTTTAACTAATTATGATGTATTGCAATGATTGAAGCCCCAACATGCCAAAGAATCGCATTGTCTCCTATTGCTCATCCAAGGCTACTGAACAGAGCCCTTGGTAGATTAGCATGGCCTTACCATATAGTGATATGGTATGGTTTATATATAAAAAGTTCGTTGTTTGTTTTGGCATGTCCCATTTAAGTGTTTCGGCCCCCAGAAAACAAAAATGCAAAATTAGGTCTTTCCACACCCAATAACCAGAACGCCACTCAAATATATGTTGCTAATCATATAACGCACATCCTTGCACCGCATCATTGTGGTTCTTGGGGTGGAAAGGTTCAAAAATCTGAAAATTAATTGCATAGTTTGATCCTGTATTATACATTGTACATAAAACCGACTTTTGGGGAATTATGTAAGGGGATGTTGAAAACCAGCAAAAAGGTAAACTTGGAGCCATGTCGCTTTATTATGCCAAACTTTCAAGTTCATCCGTTCTCATGAAAACTATAGAGGTCGTCATTCATGCCTTAGCTCCTGCGATGCCTTATAGAGGTAGCTACTCCATTGGTGACAAAATCATGTATTTGCAACTACTATACCTAGTGTCCAATACTAGGCTTGCCTATGTGAAAGCACTGCAGAGTGTCAGGGTCAATCTAGCCAAAACATAAACATCCAGGGCTACACATAAGCACATGTGGGGTATATCTAATTTACTGACCTTGATGTCCAACAAAGGGTTCCCTGTTGTCTTGGTAGAGACCTACAACAATGCTGCCAAAAGAGTCACCAGACACACTACAGTGAACCAAGAGTATTGACTATGATTTTAGTCTAACAGAAATGTGTTACAAAGTGTTACAAGTGTAACACTTTCTGTGCGTTTTTTTGATGTTATGCCTGTTTTTCTTGGTTTAATGTATTCCAAGGGGGTGAGTGTTGGGCCCTAAAGGCCTTTTTGCTCGACTCCTCCATATAACTGTTTTGTTTTTCATACTGTGGATATGGGAAATTAAAGTTTGATTGAACATATTGATCTATCACCCCGCACTCTGTTATAGACTTTCTTCGTAAGCCAATAAAGCCTTTCCTGTGCATATCCCAGAGTTGGTAAGCATTACACTGCGCACCATTACCGGTTCAGTTTGAACTCAACACAAACATTATTATCTTTATTTATCTTACTGGTGTAAACCACAATCAGCTGTTTAGTGTAATTTGAGACCCATCCAGTCTGGCTATTTGTGAGAGACGTTTAATGACACTTTCCTTCCTCAATTGGGGTGCACATAATTACGCAATAAATGTATGGGATATTCACAGATGCATGGATTCGCCACGACTTGCAGGTAGGTTATACAGATCCATGCCACTACCAATATAATTAATTTTGAGGATTTTTTTGATGTTTCAGACAGCAAATCTCTGCTTATCCCTTTAAAGGTACATTCGTGATCCTAACCCTCATTTTTGTTTCGCTGCACAATTTTCATGAGGCACATACTAATAACAAATTTCTGTTTGTCCCGTCCGTGCCGTAGGACTCGGTAAACCCCTTTTTTAAAATGTCGTGCAAGCTAACTGCTATGCCCGATTATACTTCTACATGTTTTTGGCATTGCGTGTGTGAAAATATTCGGATCCAAATCATGATTAATGAAAAATTGATTATTTTATGCCCAATATTAATTGGTCTCAGCTTACTCTATGAGTTATTAATTTGGGCTTTCAATCCAATTTTATATCACACTTGGTCATTTTGTTAACCTTTTTGCAATGCACTGCCAGCACAAATTAACACTCTCTCCAGTACATTTGTTCTCTTTCTACTCAATGCCAAATTTCATCATAAAGCAAGTGATCGTGCAAACCATGCGACCTTGTGGTTCGAGAACCGCCTGTTGTTTATGGTTTTACGAGGTAGCCCCAAAACAGAAGGTATTTGATGGTGGCGTTTTGATATTATGAACAAAGGTCTGAATCATCAGGGTGTCCCATAGGCCCACTGTGTTGTAATTAATCTGTCCGTTTACTGCCGAAGATACAAATTACATACGTAGACTTGGTCAAAAAGATGATTAAAACTCCAATTTTTTTTTTTTTAGGCAAGCGGAGGAAGATGCTTCTGGATCTAAATGCCACTTAAATGTGATTACTAAGATTCAGTTCAACCTGGCCTCTAATTCTTGTATGTGTACCTATAATTATTTTTTTTTTTTTTTTTTTTTTTTTTTTTTTTTTTTTTTTTTTTTTTTTTAATGGAATTGTACATACTTCTCTTTAATTTTAGAAGCTACAACATCATTTCCAACCATTTTTTTATTCTCTGCATTAATCCGGCTTATCCCTTTAAGGGGATGGCCCGATTTAAGGATATGAGTTTTCATCTCATCTTGATCAGATTGGCCTTCCTCCCAAACCCCATCTGTAAAGTTTTCGCACCGATATTTCAATCGATTTTGGTATGCGAGAGCTAAAAACGTGATTTTGTAAGCCCCATAGAAGTACTGTTGTAAATTAATATTGGTCAACCAAAATGGTGCACATTTCGCTCATAACTTCCAACTCCACACCTTTGGTCTCTATCTAAGATTTCACAGGGTAAATGAGAGAAATCAGTAGCTTTCATCTGATACCAAAATGTGTGAACCACTTCGGTAAAATCTTGGGCTTCTGGGTACAAGGCTATTCAGCGATCGGGCCATGGACTCTTTAACCAATTATGATATTTTGCAATGATTGAAGCCCCAACATGCCAAGAATCGCATTGTCTCCTATTGCTCAACATCACTAAACAACATGCTATTAAAGTGCATGTATAATATTAGAGTAGATGTCATCATAATTAAAATTATTTTCCAATTTATGCTGCATGAAGTGCTATATGCCCATTAGCTTTCCGCCAACTCTTGGCATGTTTCAAAACAAATCCTAGCCTATAAGATAATTTACACCCTGATATCAAATTTAATTTTATTGTCAAATTCCTCCAGAATGTGGTTTCCTTACTATTTGGGAATCCCCATTAAGTTGCCCATGATGCCCTTGGATTGCAGTGGCGGACAAAAGGGGCATATGCCCCCCACTAGGCAAAAATCAAAAGAAAAGAAAAGAAGAAAGGAAGAGAGAGAGGGGAGAAAAGGGAAAAAGGGGGAACGAAAAAGGCAGAAAGAGAAAAATTTTGTCTTGAAAAATCACAAGGGGATTGTGATTTTTCAAGACAAAAATTATCATAAGGTCATTTTATATCAAAATAATATTAAAAGCTGGTTGATTCCTGTTTGACTTACCAATATTTTGAGGGGGAGGGGGAAATTCCCTCTTGGTCGGTGCACTACTGTTTGACTCCCTTTACACCCTCAAACTGAATGTGATTATCTTTCGATACCCAATATTTTAATCTTACTTCAAAAGCACATTAAAATGCCAAGTATTATGTTCTTCTATATGTAAAATAATTTTAACATGCTTTTCTCATATCTTGGCAAATATTATTATAATCGCAATTATTCAACATTATGCTTCATACACATACACATACATAATAATATATTTATAAGGCACATGTGACATTTATACATTTCAAGCACAAAGGCATGAAAATGAGCCCACAGAAACAATGAAATACAGAAATCTAAACATGTCCATTATGAGAACAGGTAAGTTTTTAACCTCTGTTTAAACACAGAGAGGTGGTGCTTCTCTTTTAAACGAGAGCATCAATGATGCATAAGACCCATGTGCATGGTTGAACTGGAATGATTCTTGGAGACGCAATGCATGAGACACCTAAGACAAGTTATTGGTTGGCAGACAGTTTTTTGAACAAATAAGATTCAAGATGGACATAAAATATGCTTTGGCAAAATAGAAAATGTAGTGTAGTACAAAGTATTTGAGGTCAACATGAACCCGGGGGTCCTCTTCTTCAAATGGTGCAAAAAATACATTCCTGTCATAATTTTTTTTGAAAATTACATAATGCCTCTTTAACCCTAACACAACTAAATCTCACAAATCTCACAGTACTGAGTGAGAAAAATGCACTAAGTCCAGAAAGTAGCGATGACGTCATCAAACCAAGGCTCATATGGGCACGAAATCGCTGGCCGGGCCAGCGACACCGCCGTAGCGTGCTATCCCGGGTCATGGGACTGGGGCCCGAAGGGCCCTGGGTTCGAATCCCACCCAAATTTGCGACTTTTCTTGTTCCCCTCTTCCCTCACTCCTTCAGTCCCTCCCTGGAGATAGGCTAGAAACTGATGTGGGGTTAGGGTTAATCCAATTATAATCTTAACCATTTTCAGAAAATCATATAATGCCCCTTTAATTGGGAATGGCCCTTTAACTGGTAAATTGAGGAATGGCCGGTTATTTGGTAAATGGAGGAATAGCCTTTTAATAATTAGTAAATTGAGGAATGTCCCTTTCATTGGTAAATGAAGGAATGACACTTTAATTTTAAATAAAATTGCATTGCCCTTTCCAAGGTAAATGATGGAATGGCCCCTTTGGCAAATGGAGGAATAGCCCTTTAATTGGTAACTGAGAAATGACCTGAATGGCCCTAGCACTGTCAAATCAGATTTCACAAAAATTACATCATCTGAATTGCATCATTTCACATTTATAACATCATGGGGGAATCCCCAGATCATGTAATATGTTTTGATCTTAAAGCATAAACAAGTTGACTCAGTTTCTAAGTTTACATCTTGGAGAATTCCCATTTCCCATAACAGGTGTGAGCTCAATATAGCACTGGGAATCCCCTGCTCTCTTTTTTATCATAAACAAAGTACTTTTCCCATGAGAAATCTTTTCTCAAATGAAATTGAGAAAATAATATTTTATTCACAAAATTTGAGGGTAGTATAACACCATTGATATTAGCACAGTATTGAATAGGGCTTTGCAATATGCATTATTGCTTCTACCATCAAACCCGCAAGCTTGTTTCCCGTGGTACTTGATGGGGCGTATGTGCAAGTTCCAGGCTTTCATATCAAGTAGAGAACCCAAGCCAAATCAATCGAACAAGTATTTAATTGGTTTTGTAACATGTAAATTAAACGGGTACAATCAGAAAAAGATCAGAGATTATGCTGATGAGTTTTCTGTAAGTTATATAAATTAAAGGTGCAACGAGAGATTTCAAGTCATCTATATTTTCTGTGATATTGAGTGATTTCATATATAGATTAGACACTCAATAGATTCCCTATCTTTTATTTGCCTGCAGAAATAACTTTAAATGAAAACAAAAGGTGATTTGTATATGCTTATATTTCAATAGAAAACATAGGCTGAATTTCGTATTTGCTCCTATACGAAATTAGAAATTTCACAATTTTTGTACCAAATAAATAGTTCTCGGCTTAATCCTTTCAGATGGGGATATTTTTGATCAAAAGCTTTAGACTAGTGCAAAAACAGAATTTTCACATTTTTTCGGGACACCTGTTATTTGAAATCTCTCGTTGCACCTTTAATATCATGTAAAAGATAAAAGATAATGTGGGCAGACCCATCAATGCAGGTGTAAATGAAAACAAGTAATTTGAAATGGATATGTTTTTCAACTGGAAGCCAGTGATGCCTCACCAGGGTTGGGGTTATGTGCTTCTTCCGGAAGAAACTGGAAGAAACAAATTTTTTCAGTTTTTTCCATATATATATATGGAAATATGTTTCTTCTGGAAGTTTCCAAACCCTGATGGCATGTGTGAAGCCTGTGTCTATGATGCAAAGGGGAGAAAGGGCAAACTTTGAAAGAAAATATTCTAAAATGCCTTGTAAGCATATTATTATTTAAACTTAAGCCAATTTAAGCCAAATTCAATCCAGAGGACCACTGACCCAGCCCTCAAATGGGATGTACACAGATTTGGGTTCAAGTGAATTTGAAGAGAAATATTAATTTTTTGGTGCAAAATCTAGAAAATCCTTCTCCCGCAATTCAAGAGCTATAAGCACCAAAATGGGTCATAAGGACCCCTGAATCATGCTTCATATTGGGTGTACACAGATAGTGTTTCAAGGTCACCCGGGCAGAGATAGGGGACATTTTGTGCAAAATCGGGTAGGGGGGTTCGGGCTTCGCTCGCCTCGCTCGCCCTGTCTTACGCCAGTATGAATGCCCCTATAACCTTGGGTCTGCAAGAGCCAGATTTTTTTAGCTGGTATAAAGCCTTACATTCATTTCGAAGAAAAGGTTAAATCTACTTACATGAGGATTAACAATCGATATAGGAGATATTAGGAATTGGTTTCTAAACGTACCGTATGTAAGGTGACAACTCCGCTTCACCTATAATATAGTCCTGTACTTTATTGTAGGGTGATTTATATTTTAATTGCAGCGCTCCCTTTCAATTCCTTCCGGTCAAGTCGCCCTTAGGTTGTTTGAAATCGCATTTAAAGGATTATTGTCTGGCGAGTCCGGCAAATCAATTTAGATGGCTTATGTATGGCGGTTCTATGTTTTTCTCCTTAGTCAAGAAAATGCGAAATAAAACAAAAAGAATATTAAAGTTGATTTTGTAGCGTAGCATGGTTATAATAGATTACCACTCTTTATTAATTGAAAATGAAAAAGACAAATACGGACATAGGTCTTCTGATTGGTAGATTGGTGCTACTTGTACTGGTACATGTTATAAATTCCATACAAGTCAATGGAGGTCATTCAAGGGTCAAAGGTCAAACTTTCAAAATGAGCTGAAATTTAACTGAAATGATCCTTATGACATCCTAAACATGTTGAAATATTTTCGAGATCAAAGGTCATTAAGAAGTCAAAGGTCATTTTTTTTTCAAAATCCTCCGATTGAGCTGAAATTTAACTGAAATGATCCTTATGACATCCTAAACATGTTGAAATATTTTCGAGATCAAAGGTCATTAGGAGGTCGAAGGTCAAATTTTCCAAAATGCTCCGATTGAGCTGAAATTTAACTGAAATGATCCTTATGACATCCTAAACATGTTGAAATATTTTCGAGATCAAAGGTCATTAAGAAGTCAAAGGTCATTTTTTTTTCAAAATCCTCCGATTGAGCTGAAATTTAACTGAAATGATCCTTATGACATCCTAATCATGTTGAAATATTTTTGAGAACAAAGGTCATTAAGAGGTCAAAGGTCAAATTTTCAAAATGCTACTAACGGGCAGAAATTTGAAATGATCCTTATGACAATCCAAATATGTTCAAATATTTTCGAGATCGAAGGTCGTTTAGGGTCAAAGGTCACTACCTCGACTGTGCTCAGATCTGTCTCCAGATCTAGATATGGTTGGGTTTCGAAGCTAGGCTAGGTTTCGAAGCTGGGGCTAGGTTTCGAAGCTGGGGTTAGTTTTAGGCTTGGGTTTGAAGCTATCCGGCTGGTTTCGTGGTCTTTGACCACAGCTATATCTAGTTCTTTCTTTCTTTCCAAAATGCTCCCTAAAGTGCTTTCTTCTAACCAAACGCTTGGGCCGATTTCAACCAAACTTGTTCTGAAGAACCATTGGACCAAGCATCATATATGGTGTACACAGATTGGGACAAAGTTCATGTGTGCCGATTAAAGGGGCATTCTTTGAAAATCTATAAATTCCTTCTTCTGCCATAAATCAATTGCTATAGTGACAAATTTCAGTCAGAAGAACCATTAACCCAAGGCCCATATAGGGTGTACATAGATTGGGTGAAATGCAATGTAGGCAGATTAAAGGGGCATTCTTTGAAAATCTATGAATTCCTTCTTCTAACACAAATCAATCGTGATGATCACAAATTTCAGTCAAAAGAACCATTAACCCAAGCCCCATATAGGGTGTACACAGATTGAAGTGAAAGACAATGTAGGCTGATTAAAGGGGCATTCCTTTTTAAATCTATAAATTCAAATTCTTCCTCAAACTAATTGCTATGATCACCAAAGTTGGTCTAAAGAACCACTGATCCAAGATCCATAAGGGTGTAAACACATTGGGGTCAAAGATCATGTAGGCCGATTAAAGGGCAATCTTCATAAAATCTGTAAATTGCTGCTTTGGTCTCAAATCAAATGCTATGATCACTTAAGTTAGACGATCCTCTGACCTAAGGACCATATAGAGTACACAGATAGGGGTGTAAGACAATGTTGGCTGATTAAAGGGGTATTCTTTGAAAATTCAGAAATTCCTTCAGTCTAAAATCTAGTGCTCTGATCCCCAAAGTTGGTCAGAAAAACCATTAACCACTGACATAAGTCCTATATGGGGTGTACACAGATTATCAAATGCAACATACGCTGATTAAAGGTGCATTCTTTGAAAATCTATAAATTACATCTTCTGCCTTATTTGCTCAAAATAACCCTCCGCTCAAATTAACAGGTTCACTAGATGTGGGTCAAAGGTCATAGAAACATTGCATGCTGGCATTAATAGTGCTTCTTCAGAAGCACATTTAGCCCTAGTTCTGTTTGCTGTTCTTTCTTTGTTTTGCAGTGTTGCTGTATGCATTGAGTTCTCTTTTGATTGATTTTTGTTTTTGTCGATATACGGGAGATTGATTGGAATGTCGAGATATGGTATATGGATTGAAGGTGAATTAAACTTAAAGGTGCACTCCCCAACTAACTGCTCATTCATTAATGGGATGAAGTACACTTCTGATCATGATGTGGGCTATAGCTATCTAGACTTATAGTTCGAGAACCAACATTTTTTTATTTCTTAATTTAATCACGTCTGGACCCCTTGTTTTCTGGTTTGGACCTCTTGTTTTCAGACTAAAGGTGGGGTTAAGGGATCCAATTAGCGTCCATTGGACCCCTTACTTTTCACAGCTGTGTGACCCCATGCAAATCGTCTCTTTTATATTTAGAGCATTTTTAAGCAGTGGCGACACAATTTTGACAACTGATATAAGTAGGGACATGCAAGAGCTATTACCTCTGCAAAAATCAGAAAAAAATCTATTGTAGGAATCTTGCCATATAGGCCTGCAAAGGTCAGGGGGGATTTGTATGTTAGAGTGCGATCTATATGCCCTTCCCAAAGAGAGACGTGTTAAACTAGATTTTAAGAAAAATCCTATTTGCCCGCAATGAAATTTCGTGAAATTTACACAGGATGAAGTCAGTGGTATAAATAATCCAAATTAGTTGTCCAAAGTGTGTCGCCATTGATATTTCTTGTTTTATTCTGGTTTTTGTCATAACAAATGAGACTTTCAAACAGCTGTGTTTTACCCTGCAGTGCTACCCCTGGAATTAGATGAGATTAAGCTGAAGGGGTCTGAAAATGACTTTGATATGCGTCAAGCTGTGCGGCATACTGTCCACAAGTGTGTAAGATGTAGATGTAACATATACCAAAACTGGTGAATCGGGGTCCAGGGACATTTCATCCCCATAGACACACAAAGGAGCTAAAACACTGCAACCATTAAGAAAGCATCCAAAGCCATTTTGGACAGAAAATGGCTTAATTTGAGATTCCAGCTCGGCAATTGCTCAACAACCATGAACACAAAGGAGCCCAAAACACCAGGAACCATCCAGAAACCATCTGGGAACCATCCAAAGTGTCCACTTTTCTTCACCCAACTCATTCTTTTGACTATTTTGAACCAAAAACAAATGAATAGAACAGTAACATTGACGTCCGCTCAATGGTAAAAAATGATGCGCGCGCAGACACACAGGCAAAACATTCGAGTCCACAGCTCGGGTCCCTGTCCAAGCATAGAAACAGTGCTTGCACGCGTGTAAATCTCAGCATCTATATGTGGTGGAAGTTTTCGTGAATTTTTTCTTCAAGATAATTGATCCGGTGAAGATGGACGAACTGTGAAATATGTCAAGATTTATCTGAAAACAATCGCAGAGGAGTACTTGGGAGCGACTGAAAATCAAATCCCCTCGCTCCGCATGTAAACTCCCCTACTCCATTCTTAAATGCCGAGCACCTGTCAAGAAGGCAGTAGGTATACTATTTTTAAAGTCTTGGTATGACCTGGTCGGGGTTCGAACCTGCGACCTCCGGACTGTGAGGCGAACGCTTAACCACTAAGCCAACCGTCAGTGATATCGCGATCACTAACGTGGATTAATGCAAAAACCACCAACCAACCCTGCCCCAAAATCCACCCCCTCCCCCACACACCCCGCAAAAACCCCACCCCAACACCCTTTCCCAACACCCCTCTTCATGCCCAAACACCCTCACCCCCTCCCCAACACTCTCTGCAAACACACACCCCTCCTTAAACATCCCCTCACACCCCAATCCCCCACCCCATATCCTGTAACATGCTCCCCTTTCCCAACACCCCGCAACCGCCATTCCTCCAAAACCCCAACCCCCTCCACGGGACACCCCGCAATAATACTCATTTGCATTACCTAAGCAATATCACATACTTCAAATTGCAAAAAAAATGTGCCCCATGATAGCTTTCATGCAGAGCCAGGAATTTTGAGTATCCGATGTACAGTTCAAAAAATAGCAATGACGCTGATTTCTGCATATTTATTAGCTCATTTGCCATACCAGTTGGCCTGAAATACGCCCAAAATCTGATCAGGTCGAGAACTCTTCAGCCGCATCCTTCCACCAAGATACATCATTAACTCTTTCGGAACTCCAGAAAATCTTGACACAAGGCCTTGCAGGAAAATTATGTAATATGCAAATTAGATTTCTTTTAATTAGCGATTTTACGGCCAAATCTAATCAGGTCGGAACTCATCAACCCGCTTCTTCCACCAAGTTACACATTGTCGTTCTTACGGCAATAACGCTAAACGTATTTACAACAGGGTTAACATGTTTTATCAGGACGGACGGACGACGGTGGACGAAGCTGCTCATTTCAGAGGTCCCCGTTCGCACTGTTCGGCGGGGACAATGAATAGCATGTGATGATTTGAGGTGGGGGAGGGGCGAGTTCAAAATTGGGTTGAGCACGAAAGAAAAGCAATAACAAATAGACATTTCACTGTACATCTTATATACTTCCCTCAAGAAGTGAGAGGGGGGGTGGCGCTGGGAACACTATCGAGCGATACTACCCTCCGCGGACCTTACTTTGCATACATGTATATTTGGCCCGCCCAGAAAAACCTCTATACCACATTAAAAATTTTGCTACCACGTAAATAGTCGCGATAGCGCGCACTACTTTCCGGGCAATTCACCACCCATGCGGGTGAATAGTCCTATCCCCAAATTGTCTCCCAATTGTGTACAACACAACCTGCCGAGAACTTCTGTGGGTGGAAAAAACATTGTGGGAGGTCGTAACGGGTCGCGGGAGGAGAGGGTAGGACGGGTAGGTATCGATCGATATGTGTAGCCCCCCTCTCACTCTGAGAGGGAAATACATGCATCTCGCTAGCGACCCTCCGCGACCTTTTGGCACCAGTATACCAATGGTAGTCTCAAGGCGGTGGAAGAGTAGGGCGGTAGTCACCAGCGCTAGAGTATCTCCGTCTTGCCACGAGAGACTTACCTAGAGCTCGATTGCGCTCACTTCTACTGGCACACAGTGCTGCAGTAGCAACAGCCCCTCTTCCGCACAAGAACGTCTCGAAGATAAACTCTTGAAACGTGGTGCGGGAACTCCAACCTTAGTATCCAGGATATCTTGGCTGAGGAGCCTTTGTAAACATGCCCAGGAGGAGGTGTGCGCACGTACATCATGGGACTTAACCCGAAGAGCCGACCAACCGATCGTGATGTTTTCGGTGTGCGTTCGGATGGTCGAGGCAACAACAGCGGTTAACTGTGTCCTTCGCTGCTGGCCAAATGGAGGGGCCATGGAGATGAACAGCTCGTTTTGTCTTCTGGAGCCCTTCGGTACGCTTAGGATACCATTTTAGGCCCTGACCGGGCAACAGGGTTTCTCCGACCGTCCTGCAGCCCAGGCCAGGTCCGGGAGAACCACTGTGCAGTGGTGTGAAAGACAGGGTCGGATTTTAGCAAGAAAACCCGCTGTGGGAGGATGGAACGCCCGTCTTCGGCCACCGATGTATCTCGGAACCCTCGCCCGAAGCGACTGCCACAGAGCAAGCCGTCTTCTAGAAAATCCAGGAGGCGGCCTTCAGTGGCTTGAATTCCTCGGACGCTAAGAACTGGAGCACTAGCGGCAGATCCCACTCCGGAACGAGTGAACGAACCGGGGGACGAACCGAAAACATGCCCTTCAGCAGATTTGTGAGGATCGGGCTATTCGAGACGACTGTGCCCACTCTGAAGGCCCGATGGAGCGCCCCAATTGCGGTGCGGTAGCACCTGACTGTTTGGACGCCCAAACCCTCGTGGAAAATTTCTGTTAGGAAATCCCCGATCTGCCCTACAGACGCAGACAGCGGATTGATCTCTCGATTGGCGCACCATCTATAGAACCGGCGGAGTCGAGAATCGTAAGATTCTCTAGTTGACTTCCGCCTTGCCTGAGCAGCGAGCGTGGCAGCCTGTTCAGAAAGTCCTGTCTGAGTGTATTGTTGGTGGAAATGCGCCAGACAGTCAGGTTGAGAGCGCGGATGGTACGCTCCGGGATGGACCGCTTATCAGATCCCCACGCTGAGGGAGCAAGACGGGGTCCCCCACTAGCAGCTCCAGAAGCCGTGGGAACCACAGCTATGGGGGCCACCAACAGAACCAGGCAATTGTCGGACCGAGCTACCTTCTCGAGGACTCTCGGTAACATCGCAATGGGGGGAAATGCGTAAGCAATGATCCCCGACCAATCCGCCACCATTGCATCCCGACCCACGGCTCTGGGATCTTGACTCCATGAGTAGTACGCCGGAAGCTGGCGGCGGAGGCTAATAGGACCACGTGGGGACGCTGTAGCCTCTGAAAAATTGACCGGCAGACCGCCGGCAGGAGGTGCCATTCCACTGACGCCCCCCTCACCTTCGATGGCGCCTGGCTTTGCGTGCCCTTCCGAGAGAGGGCGTCCGCTAGGACATTCTCCACCCCTGGTACATGTGATGCTATCAGGGCAATGCCCCGCTGCCTGCACCACTCTAGGAGCCTGACTACCTCCTTGCAGAGACTGGGGCTCCTTGTCCCCCCCTCCTTGTTGAGGTAGGTCAATACCGTCATGTTGTCACATCGGACCAGGATCACCTTTCCCCTGGTCAGGGCGACCCAGTGCTTCAGTGCCAGGAAGATTGCCCACAGCTCGAGCACATTGATATGATGGCGAGCTTGCATGGGCGACCAATGGCCCGACACTTCGTGGGACCCTAAGTGGGCCCCCCACCCCGACTTTGACGCATCTGTCATTAGCGTCACGGAGGGTATTAATTTCCTGAAGGGGGCTCCCCCCTCCAAGTTGCATGGATGCGTCCACCAACTGAGGTCGGGAACCAGCTTCAGATGCACTGTAATCCGGAGGGACATTGGGTGGTACCAGGGTCGGAAGTACCTGAGCATGTGGATCTGGATTCCCCTCATGCGTAATCTGCAGAAGGGAACCATCCCGATGAGTCTGGCCAAAAGTCCCAGAAGCCGAAGCCATAGCCTGGCTGGGACCGACCTGCTCTTCAAGATTGCTCGGGCACACGCCACGACCGAGGCTACTCTTTCTGCCGAGGGCCTCACCTTTGCCGACAGAAATAATAATAACAAGGTGGTTCTCGAACCACAAAGGTCCCCGCCCGTCGCGATAGTAAATGGAGGGAAATATAATTTTAAGATCACAGGGAGAATTGTGATGGAAATAAGTGGTTCTGAAACCACTGAGGCTGCTGCCATAGCAGTTGCAATTTGACGGTATCAAATGTTGACTACATTGGCCATACAACTATTTGTAGTTATTTGACCTTAGATGACCCTACTTGACCTTGAAATGACCTTCACAATTTTCGGTTTAGAAATGTTGACCATATCCACAAAGTTTCATGACCTACCACATGTTGAGTTAGTTGACCTTGAATAACCCCATGACCTTGAATGCGTACTACACCCATCAGTTTCATGACCATACTACCATGTGTATTGGATTTGACCTTGGATGACCCCACATGACCTTGAAATGACCATAAAAATTGTTGGCACTGAATGTTGACCACACCCACCAAGTTTCATCATCCTACCACATACTAAGTGATTTGACCTTGGATGACCCACCATGACCTTGAAATGACCTTCAAATTTTTTGGCACTGAATGCTGACCACACCCACCAAGTTTCATCATCCTACCACCTACTTAGCGGTTTGACCTTGAATGACCCGACATGACCTTGAAATGACCTTCAAATTTTCAGCACTGAATGTTGACCACACCCACCAAGTTTCATCATCCTACCACAATTGACAAGGACTATAGCAATTTAATTCCATTTGACCTTGAATGACCCGGCATGACCTTGAAATGACCTTCAAATTTTTTGGCACTGAATGTTGACCACACCCACCAAGTTTCATCATCCTACCACAATTGACAAGGACTATAGCAATATTATCCCATTTGACCTTGAATGACCCTGCATGACCTTGAAGTGACCTTCAAATTTTTTGGCACTGAAAGTTGACCACACCCACCAAGTTTCATCATCCTGCCACAATTGCCAAGGCTTATAGCAATTTAATCCCTTTTGACTGCATTTGACCTTTGACCCATGCGACATACCCCACCTCCGAACTCATCCACCGTCTACTTGGGTGACATCTATGGTGCGAAGATGGGCACCCATACTTGCTTAGATCAAAATATATCGTGTTTACAAGGCTTATAACAATATCTATTTTTGACCAAATTTGACCCTATTTTTTACCATATTTGACCTTTGACCCATGCCACATGCCCCACCTCCGAACTCATCCACCGTCTACTTGGTGACATCTATGGTGCGAAGATGGACACCCATACTTGCTTATATCAAAAGATATCGTGTTTACAAGGCTTATAACAACATATCCTATTTTTGACCAAATTTGACCCTATTTTTGACCATATTTGACCTTTGACCTATGTCACATGACCCACTTTACATCCAAGCAAACGCCTACTTGAGATGATCTATGTGGCGAAGATGGCACCCACACTTGCTTAGATCAGAGATACCCCACCTCCGAACTCATCCACCGTCTACTTGGTGACATCTATGTGCGAAGATGGACATCCAAACTTGCTTAGATCAAAAATATATCGTGTTGTTACAAGGCTCTATAACAAGTATCCTATTTTTGACCAAATTTGACCTATTTTAATATTGACCTTTTCTGCCCGCGGGAGGTGAAACCTAACAAAGATCACATAAACATGCAAAATCATCTAATCTCCCACATGCCACAGCTCCAACTCCGAATACTCACCACCGTTACTTGGGGCATCTATGGTGAGAGAGGGAAACCCATACTGCTTAGATCAAAAGATATTGTGTTACAAGGGGCTTATAACAACATATCCTATTTTTGACCAAATTTGACCCTATTTTTGACCATATTTGACCTTTGACCTCTGTCAAAATGACCCACTTTACATACCAGCAAACGCCTAATTGAGATGAATTCTATGTTGCGAGATGGACACCCCACTTGCTTAGAGCCAAAGATACTGCATGGGACGCACACACGACACATCACACACGCACACACGGACGACGCAGGGCATTTTATAGTCCCCCTTCCCAACTAAGTTGGCGGGGGACCACTTAATAATAGCAGAGATTTATATAGCGCCTATATGCTATTGGCCTCTAAGCGCTTTCACAAAGGGATGTGATCACTGTGGCCCAACCATTCCATAAACCATTTAGCATCATTTCAAGGGATTGCAGCAGAGCGGGATCAGCGCTTTCCCTTATAGCATCGAGAACTCACGCAGCCGGGACCAGTTCCCAAAATCACATGGGTAAATCGGAACAACCAAGCGGTTTAATTTCAGGGAAATTACAGATAGCTGATCTCACAGGGCTCGAACGCACGCCTATACGCATGGATGAGCACATAATACACTCGTCTCACTCCAGAAAAATGGGAGGCTCTGGGTAAAGTGAGAGGACTCTGACTTGTCGGGTTGACGATTGAAACCGGATGACCTTATCAGGTTAGGATCTCCTCTATAAAGGCCCGGAGCCTCTGCGCAGAGGGTGCCACCAGTAGCCAGTGTGTTCTAAGGTGTAAGGTACGGTATTATTCAACCACTAGTAGTGCTTCCCACAGCTAATTCCACTATCAGTATTGGAATGCTAGCGTTTCGCCTGTTCATGTTTTGCGTTGCTACTGATGTTGAGTTCACTAACTGTAGTGGAATGCGACCTTAACGGGTACGAAGCCCAATAACTTTCTTTGTTGTCGCGTAGTGTGGGATGCAGAACAAATCAGCAATTGATAACAATACGCATCGAGTTACGACCTCCCGGTGACAGACACTCAAATTTGCCCAATAAATTGAAATCGAAACCGCTGCGTAAGGAACGACTCACTCAGTCGGTCTTGTTATTTAGAATCATCAATACTTTGAGACACCTAGGTAGACTTTCATATAGATAGCCATGGATGCAAATAGGTATTACAATGATTCCGTCATGCGCTGTATGATGGTGTGCAGTAGGCTTGACGGAATGAATGGCAATACCTCATTGCATCCATGGGACTTCTACTATATGAAACGTCTATCAAAACTGGTTTGTAAAACCATGGGAGTTAATTATTGGTTAAAAAGTTGTTCTATATCAATTTTTAAAAAGAAAAATTATTGAAGAAATGATTGAAGAATATTACAAGGAATTCAAGCGTGAAGAGAGAGAGGACAAAAGAGAGAGCGCCAGTGAAGAAATAAATTGAGGAAAAAAGTCTTGACCACCATATCGCCAAATTAATTTCATTTATTTACATTGTCATATACCAAAATGTGATTGTTCAGGGACCGATGTTTAATAAGTGTAAAGTTATGCGATCGTCAGAAAGGTATGTATCTGTTTTGCGTTTCATAACTTATGACTTCATAAAGACCACAAAAACGTGAAAACTTGTCTTGAACAGTTGAAATTACAGTATTTCCCCTGCCCGTCATGCAAAAGTTTACAGTTTTTAGCAGGTGTGTTTATTGCCACGAAATCAGTTTTCTGTGGATTTGCGAGTCACCTTAAGCAAATAATTATAATTTGCAAATACGTATGTGTCGCACGTGCCTTTTCAACTCACTGAATCACAACTTTGAATCAATTACATTTGGAACAAAGTAATCAAAAGTAGAATAATTTTGTTTTGGAGCATTCACTCTTGTTATGATGAGGATATTTTGGTGTGATTTTGCCTTTCCAAGTCATCAATAACAAAGATGAGCAATATAGCATAGAGCATGCGAAGCAATCAAAGTGCAAAATAGAAAGTATAATAACTTTATATACCTTCAACCTACTATTTAAAAAGAATAGTGATTACATTAGTGCAAAGAGTAGTCTATACGAAAATTATTTCGCAATATAATATGGGACAAAAGGTTAGGTTATGAAATGACAAATGTAAATTGAACAAAAACATTTCCCATTAAAAAAAATTTTTTTGTTGTTCTGTTTGTATTTGTTTTTGTTCCGTCTATTAAGATAGAGTTTATGCTACTTGTGACAACCGACGTCACCCACCACACACCCTACACATAGCTAGGCCTCTGGAGAGTTAAATTTCTTATACACTCTACAATTATCGTTTGCTCCAATAAAACTCGGCACAGCCAGTATGATGAGTGAGGGTATCCGGCCCACCTCGTTTACCGGGGCACACCGGATTTAAAAATTTGGTATAACTAACTAAAATAGGAAGTACAATATGAGAAAATAAAGCAAAGTAACAACGTAAGAGTTAACAAATCCTGGCAATTAATGTTAACCGAAAGGAATTTAAACAGTAATATGCAATGCAAAATGTAAGCAAAAGTATTGGCCACCAAAAATAACCAATCATTCCTTTCTAGTTTTGGATTCAAGTAGCTCAAAGTCTCGTTTCGAGAGTAAACATAACAAATCCGTAGCATGAAGCCCCCGTAAATTAAGGGCTTCTGTTATTATTGATTTTTTGAGTAAATTTGTGATAGCACAAACCAGAGAAATGCACAAACTAATGACGTAGGCTTTCAAAGCTTACGGCAACGATCTTTACTTGCTCCGAAGTTGAGGTTTTCCGATCAAAATGAGTGGTGGTCGCAGGTAACCTTTAACCAGTAAAACATGCTTGTGGAATTCAGTGAAAGTTATTAAAAAACGTTAAGTTCTACAAGAACCAGGTGCAAATAATCGTCTTGGTGTCATGCACAGATAGAGACACACGAGGCAGAACCCGGCTCGCAAGCAAGGACTTGTTATTACAACGTGAGGATGTTTATTGTGTAAAATAGTTTTAATTGGACTAAATAAAGATGAAAAATATCGATCTCCCGGGGGGCGTAGTGCACTCAATACCAGAACACTTGCAGAATTAAAGTAGTGGAAAGGAATCTTATGTAGTGGACGGGCTAGCCTGTTTTATTGTACAGTCATAGTGGTATTCTTCAAAACTTCGTGGTCGATGGAATCGAAATAGTGGAATCGGCTTGTGGGAAGCACTACCAGTCGTGGAATAATAGCGCACTTACGCCTATGTAGTAGCGAAAGATTGCCTGCCCTTAGCCTGAGGAACCCCGCTACCACCTTCACGACCATTGTGAAGGTCCGTGGAGCGTTCGACAAGCCGGAGGGCAGGACCCGGGGGCGAAACTGGTAAGCCAATCCTCCTAAGGCAAAACGGGGCCATTTCTGCGAGGATTCGTGTTACGGAACGGGGAGATATGCGTCTTCAAATCCAACGTGGCCCCCCACCACCCCGTTTGTGGACCCCGAGAACTGCGTTTAGGGTTTCCATACGGAAGTGTGGCGGTCTGATGACATGTTCAAAGGTTTCAGATTCAAGAATGGACCTCCACTACCCCGACTTCTTTGTGGTTAAGAAGAAGGTGGAAAGAAGCCCCTCTTTGATGGATATGCGAGAGGCATTATCACGGCCACGTTTGCCAGAAGGCAGCTAATCTCTTGCAGGAGTGCGTTCCCGCTGGCATGTCTCTTGCAAGAGGAGGTTGAAAACCGCACCCCTTGAATGGGGGGAGGGCAGGATGTGAACTCTATGGATACCAGTGGGTTACCACATCTGGACCAATGGTCCGAGGGTCACTGCCTGCCACCTCCGCGAACTCAAATAGCCGACCGCCTACCCATGGGAGGCGAGATTGCTGTGCTGGGTAGTCATAAACGACCTGCACGGTCGCCTTGAACCCTAGCCTTGGGCTGGCCTCGACCTTTGCGTTTACCTATAGATCTCTGTCTCCTACGGCTGGGTTTCCCCGCCGCTTTACCGCCGTTGCTACCTCCCTGGTTCTGAGAGGCTTGGTAGCCCTGGTAGGGGGGTTAGCGGCTGGCTGGTGAGTGCCCCATCGAGGGTCCGGAGGCTTGGGGCCTCAGCTCCCACGAAGGGTTGTCACTTTCCCTTTCTTTCCTGATTGCCCTGAGCGCCTGAGGACCCGGCTTTTGTCGCCGATATGGCCTTCTTTCGCTCCTGCTCTTTAGTTTGGAGGGAAGGCCATTGAACTCCGAAAAGGTCTTTCCCCAAGGGCCGCCCGAGGAATTTCACGGGAAGTAGTGACGCTGCAAAGGCCTAGGCGACCAACTGGCATCTAGATCTCACCGACTTGGACGCTATACGAGCGAAATGCTCGGCGACCAAGTTAAGGTCCGATACCAAGTTGATCATCCTGTCAAGTGGCGGGCTTTGGAAGTGACTGTCCGGGCTCCGTCATGGACCGTGCCAGGTGGGCGAAAAAACCAAACGCCTGGGCGTTGATCAGGCGCAGGCCGTTTTTTTTCCCCCTAGCCAGGGAATCTAAACACCACACTTGTCGTCCCGACTCCGTCTTCCACGGTGAACCCGGACAGGGGAGGGGGCTCGAGATTTAACCCCAGCGCCCCCTCGACCCCTGGGGGAGAGTCCTGCGGGGACGGCACCTCCGAGTTCGGGTCTAAGAGACATCTGCCAGAAGGCAGACTCTGGGCACAGCGGTGTAACCAGGGTAGGAGTGTCCTCTTCCCACTCGGGAACGGCTGTGTCCCTAACCAGGTGATCCTGTCCACCTTCCCCCTCGGAGTGTACCGAGTCATGGTGTCTAAGATCCCTTGACAGAGGTATGAAAGGCATTGAGCTCGGAGGCTTGGGCGGACGGGCTGTTACCCCGAGATCTGACCCCACCTGCGGTGGAGACTTAAAACTCCAACCGCAGTGCGGCGTCCGAGAGGACCGCCGCGAAAAATGGAGCCGAAACTCTAGGGGTTAGCAACCGGTTCCGCAACTGACCTTCCACCGACTCGTAAGACGATGGCGGGACCCTATATGGGTCGCCCCAGGCTCTGCAATGGGTCTCGTAATCCCATGCGAATCGTTCCTCCGGCCTCGGCTCCTCCGGCTGTAGTGCCGGTGGGTTGCTCCCTGGTGGGAGGGTATCCGTCTGCGGGACCTGCGACACCTGGGGGGCGGTCTCCGGCGGCGGGCGTGAGGCGGTGGAGTTCGGAGTAGCCTGCAGAGTGAAACCCTGTCCCATAGATGCCCAGGGGGATTCGCCCAAGGGGCAGGAACGGCTCTGCGGTTGGTCTGATCGCTTGGTTTCCTCACCACTTTGCGGGAGGAATGAGGAGGGCAGGTACACGGTTTTGCCGTGAGGACCTTGCCATTTACAGAGGGGGAAGGGCGTTAAGCTCTGACCCCCAACCACCCTCTCATCTAGGCCCTTTTGTGGGGCTGACGGAGGGTGGAATTGATCTCCCGTCGACCGTACGGTCAGAGGGAGGACCAGGTCTGGTCCACTAGACGTGGAAGGTGGCACGCTAGGATCCCTTATGTTGTATGGTCGGGACTGGTCCGTCGTCGACCAGGTCGATGCCTGGTCCCGCCCTGGAATACTCCGGGTGGGAGCTACGCCCCTAGGTTCGGGTCCACCCTCACTTCCAACCTGCCTGTGTCGGGCCGTTTGTAAGGGTGGGAACGTCGACCAACCATCCTCGACGGAGGAGCGGGAAGGGTCTCCTCCATCGGAATCAGCTCCATCCTCCCCCCTTCTTCGAGGTGGACGCCGACCCTTCATCCCCCGAAAAGAGCTCGGTATCGCTAGCCTCAATGCTGATAGCGTCCTCAGTACCCTGTGGGAGGCGGCTCTTTTTCTTAGCCGGCGAGCTCATTTCGTGCAGGGGGAGTTTGCGTTTTGGTGGCGGGGTCCCTCTGGTCGGCTCCAATCCCTCAAGGATGAGGGAGAGCTGCCCCATGACAGAGGGTTCTGCCAGCTGTTGCAATAGATTAAGTATACCGCTACCCATTTGGGGTGACGGGTTATGGTCTCCAGACAAGGCAGTGGATGTCCCGGCCTCTTGAGGAAAGTTCCCCATTTCCAGACGGGAAGGTTCTATCATGCCATCGGGAGACCAGGGTTGAGGTCCCCTCTCGACCGATGCTCTAGAACTGGTCGCCGTCTCGACCTGAGCCCTGGCCTCGACATGGGTCCCCGACTCGACCTGTGGCTGGGCTTCAAAGCCTACCCTCGGGAGAGCTGATCCAGGGTTCACCCTGGTCGTAGTCCCGTTCTGAGCTCCACTCCCGACCAGGCGCTCGACCTGGGACTGGCCTTGAATGCCTGTCCTCAAGGGAACTGGTCTAGGGAGCGACCTGGTCGGGTCTCCGACCTGGGTCTCGACCACGACCTGGGCATCCCCGACCGTGAGCTCGACCTGGGGCTGGGATCGAGAGTCCACCCCGCGTGGGAGCTGGTCCAGAGTCTACACCGGTCGAGGTCGCGACCTGAGTCCTGGTCTCGACCTGGGCGCCTGCCTGGACCGTGAGCTCGACCTGGGGCTGGCCTTGGGGGCCTACCCTTGAGGGAACTGGGATCACCCTGGTCCAGGGATCACCCTGGTCGGGGGCTCCTCGGCCAACGCCGCCGTCGGCCTCTTGGACGGCCTGACACCGCGTCAGTGACTGAACCTCCTTTTTGTCCTTCGACCTGACCGGCTTAGGCTGGCGGGTCGAACCAGGGGGTCCTTTTTTGAGGACCGCGCACCCGGGGAGTTCTCCTTAGAGACCTCTTCAGGAAAGAACGGGAGATCCTTCATGACTGCGGACGTCAGAGTGGTCGAGGGGGAGTCCCTGGGCCTACTCCCTCTGCTGCTTCCCCCCTTGGGGGGTGCGCTGAGGGAAAAGGACTCCCTGATACCCGGGCGAGAGTGCTTTGTCGGAGAGACAACTTGGGGGGGACTGCTTGTCCCCTTGTCCCTTGCGACGGCCTCCCTGCGCCAGGTTCTCACGGGATTTGGCCTTTTTGGCCTTGAGGGATGCCATACGTACCTCGAAGGCTTGCCACTGCTCGTCTGTCCACTGCGCATCAATGGTGCATCCATTGTCCCGGGCGCATGTCCTGCACACCGCACACAGGCCGTGGGGGTCCCTGCTGGACAGGAACCACTTGCAGTTCTTGCATCTGGGCTTTACTTGATTGGAGTCCATATTGGTGTCGCTTGACTGGTCCTATCTGTAAAGCGGAATCAAGGAAATTAGTACCCGGGAGTAAGAGAGTACGAGGGGTACCCGCCCAAAAATATACTGGGACCAAGATCAGACTCCAAAAGATTCTCTATCCATCGACCAGGGTCCCGTGGGACTGCCCCTAGAGTTCCCCGACCTATGGAAGGGGGCCCACCTCCTCTCCTGTAAGCCCGACGGGAGAGAGACCCTCGACCGTGTCCCGACCTCGTACCCAAGTCCCGACCTCTTTGTGAGGAGGGAGGGGGATAGGGGCGAATTTCCTATGTGAACTCGAAGGATGGTTGGGAGTGGTGAAGCCCCTGACCTTCCACCTCAAGTTATAGGCATCCGGCGGCCCATCATCCCCCTGGGACAGAAGGTGCGACTTGGAGGGGGGTCAGGGGCGAACTTCCTACGTGAACTCGAAGGATGGTAGGAGCGGGGAGCTACAGACCTTCAACCTCAAGTTGTAGGCGTCCAGCGACCCTTCGACCCCCACCACCCCCCCCCACGGAACCCGAGCGAAACCAGGAGAAGGGAACCGGGATAGATAGGGGAGAGGTCCCCCACCTTCCCGAACTCAAAAGGGAGTGCCTGGGCCAGCCCGGGCCCAGAAAAAACCAGGGGCCTGAGAAGAGGACCCTAATTAGACCCACTTCCGGTTTTGAGGAGGAGGGTCGAAAACACTTTTAGATCCGTCCCAGAACATCCCTAGTCGATGGGGAGACTCTCGGTGAAAACTCCAAACTAAGTGGCATGGTCCCATTTTGGGGTGACCCCCCAATCTGACTCAACCTGCCCCAAAATCTCTCTACGGGACCCAAAGGATGCCCCCACACCCCTAAGATAGGACCCCGGGGTGGGGGAGCGAGCCCCAGGGGGGCACAAGGCAAAAAACACCAAAAATGACTTAAAGCACCACTGGCGCACCATACCTGAAAGTAAAAACATGGAATATCAGCCTGAAAAGACCCGATTGGGGTCTGGCCTACCATACCTAAAAATAATATCATATTTTTTGGAACAAACGGCATATCATAAAAACCACGGTTTTTTAGGCACGACGCCTTACCATATAAATACTCAACATGGCGGTATATGGCTAGAATATTGTTTACAACTTTTCCTGGTACTAGCCTGATCAAATAAACGGGTGAGAGAAGGCTCGGAAAATCACCCGTTCTTCAGGAAAATGTCCTCGTCATAAAGACGGAGGATAGAAGTGGATTTACAAGAGGGGACCGCACAAATCTTGGGCTAGGATAGGCGGCCTCTTACGTGAATACAATTCGATTTACGGCAAGATAAAAACATCGAAAATTACATCTAACTCGCCAAAAAACACTAAACTCTTAGGCTACGTTTTGTCTAAGGATACTTAAGTGCTCGAATCAACGTTTCTTTCTGGTAAGTGCAGCTCTCTGCTGGCAGATTGGAAAGATTTTTTTCCGGTAGCATCAGCGATATAGCATGCCCCCATGCCGCGCTATCGGCGGACTATTTTCGCGGTAGCAACATTTTTAATGTGGTATAGAGGTTTCTGGTCGGGCCCAAATCACAGCTGTTTGAAAGTCTCATTTATTATGACAAAACGAGAATAAAACAAAAAATATCAACGGCGACACACTTTTGACAACTGATTTTGAGTATTTATGCCACTAACTATATTCTGTGTGAATTTGATGAAATTTCATTGCGGGCAAATATGATTTTTCATAAAAATCTAGTTTTACACGCCTTTCTATGGGAAATAGGTATATAGAGGGCGCTATAACATACAAATTGTGACCTTTGCAGGCCTATATGGCAAGATTCTCGCAATGGATTTTTCTGATTTTTGCGGAGGTAATAGCTCTTGCATGTCCCTACTTACATCAGTTGTCAAAATTGTGTCGCCATTGTTTAAAATTGCTTTAAAAATAAAAGAGACAATTTATATGGGGTCAAACAGCTGTGAAATGAGACATTTGTGCAAAAGTAAGGTCGCGGAGGGTAGCTATCGAGAGCGCAGTGTATTGGTATTTTATTTTCATGTTGCTCGTCATTCGTACGTACCTCCTACAACGCCAAGACTATGTTTTCATGCAGTGACAAGAGATCGAGTGTTTGACTTTAAATTTGTACATGAAACAATTACAGTAATTTACAAACCAATTCATCCCGAAAGAGTACTGGTTGAAGCTGCCCCGGTGATGTAATGCCAATACCTGTTGTTGGGCCTATTTTGTATGATTCGCTAAGCTATAACTCTTGCAACATGCTACAAGGCGGTTCTCGAACCACAAAGGTCCCCCGCTCGTCGCGGTAGTTAAAAGGAGGAAAAGTAACATAACTTAAAGATCACAGGGAGGATTGTGATGATAATACCTTGGATGGCCCCCAGATGACCTGGAAAAATTCTGGTATCAATGTTGACTACACCCACCAAGTTCCATGACCATACAACCATTTGTAGTTGTTTGACCTTGGATGGCCCCACATGACCTTGAAATGACCTTCACAATTTTCAGCACACCCATCAAGTTTCATGATCATACAACCATTTGCAGTAAATTGACCTCAGATGACCCAGAAATGACCTTGAAAAAATTGGCATAAAATGTTGACTGCACCCACCAGGTTTCATGACCATACAACCATGCATAGTGATTTGACCTTGAATGACCCCGCGTGACCTTGAAATGACCTTCAAAATTTTCGGCACTGAATATTGACCGCACCCACCAAGTTTCATCATCCTACCACATGTTTAGGGATTTGACCTTGAATGACCTCACATGACCTTGAAATGACCTTAAAAATTTTTGGCACCGAATGTTGAGCACACCCACCAAGTTTCATCATCCTAAACCACAATGACAGGTTTAAAGCAATTTTTGACCATATTTGACCTTTGACCCATGGCACATGACCCATCTCCGAACTCATCCGCTGCCTACTTAAGCGACATATATGGTGCAAAGATGGACACCCATACTTGCTTAGATTAAAAGATATCGTGTTGACAGGATTTATAGAGATAGCAATTAACCCTGTTTTTACCACATTTTGACCTCATTTGACCTTTGACCCATGACACATGACCCACTTTGAATCCCACCCAGCGCGTACTCGAGATACATCTATGTTGCGAAGATGGACACCCACACTTGCTTAGTTCCAAAGATATCGCGTAGGACACACACACGCACGGACGGGGAGCCCCCCTTCGCCAACATAAGTTGGCGGGGGACCAAAAAATATAATCAATCATGTCTCAGAAGTTACGAATTAGCCACCACGCTCACACTGTAGCAAGGCACTGATCTGTACACGGTATCAGTGCTGTATGGCCTCGCATAAACAGATGGGTATTTGCGTGCGAATCCACCAAATCTTGTCATCAGAACTACTCTCCGATCAGAAGTTGCTCCAATTTTGGTAAAAATGAAACAAACTGTTCATCTAGCTTAATGTGTCAAAATAAGGAATAGTTTGTAGCATCTGCAATGCATAGTTATCATGCTATGTGACAAATAGGTCATGGGGCAACATAATCCAATTGGCCTTCTTTGACCTTTATCTCGGTAAGTAAACATTTAACATAATCAAAACTATACTTTTTGGGAGTCCTCATACCTCAGGCAATAATTTGCAAGCATTTAAAATATAATCAGAGTAACTTGCGATGTTGACCCCTGTACAAATTGAGTTTGACCTTTTTTGCACTTTTAGCCATTTTTACCCAATAAGCCTAAAACCAATGGTCATAGATGGTACAAACTATACATTTTTGTAATCCTTATGACTAGACGGACAATATGGCATACATTTCAACACGATTTGAGTAATTTAAAAGTTTGACCCCTGTGTAAACTTAAATTGACCCCTATTGAAAAGGTGACACCACAATTTGACACCACTATCTTGCATTGATGTAGAGGGTCCATACTAACTACCAAAGGTGTCAAAAGCTGAGATGTAGCGGGACATGAACGATGATGTTTGACCCAAGTCCTTGCTACCGCTCTATATTGAGTGCTGATCACAACAGCAGTAGAGATTTATTCCGTACATGTTATCAAGGATTAGAATTGCAAATCTGGCACACCGATCCTCGCTGGTCTTGTGGTTAGGTAGCTGACCTCATGATACAGTGGCTCTCGGGTTCGAATCTCGTTACTGCCTATTTTAAAATATATAAAATTTTCTTTATTTTTTTCAGGTTAGAAGGAAAAATTCTAAGTCAAAAAAAAAAGATAAGAAAAA
>JAMKCH010011901.1:0-37044 GCA_023653785.1 Ophioderma brevispina | reverse complement strand
TCCATCGACATCTACAACTCTAACCACATTACCAGCGTGTTCTTGCTGTGATAATTTGAATGATATACCAAATACTGTGATATCAGAAACTGTGGATGGCAAAGGCGTTACTGATGGTCCCGGTTTCCATCTAAGTTTTCCATGCTCTTCTTGTAGCAATGAAATGAAACTTTGTTCTGAATTCATTCAACCGGTTGATATAACAGCAGCATCTATTACTTCTACCAATTCGGAGGTGTTCCCATTCAAAAGACTTGAAGTTACCATAATAGAACCAGATAATGGTGAAAAGGAGACCATCATTGCCAATGAGGTAACATATCACTTCTTTAAAAATGTTCTGCGCTGTTGACATAGTAGAATGTAACTCTAAAACTCTAATCACAAACAAAACAAACGTTACAACAATGGTATATATAGAATGTAATTGTTTGCACGTTTTCATTTTGCAGAATATTGTTGAAGCAGCCATGATAAAATTAGCGCAGCCAATTGAGGATGTTATGACTGCATGTCTGATATATTCAGAACCTGCGATGTCTCTTAATGCTACTGTCAGCATTGAATACCGTGGTTGTTGTAAGTATTATAATGTCATGTGTGTTGATGTTATTTAATTTTTTTGTGCAGATTTTGCAGATTTTCTATTTTCGTGTTTTAAATTATGTGAAAACGACTGGTTACTTAGAGTTTTGTATTATTTTTGTGAGATAATACAAATTTGAAGCATGATTAAAAGTTATGATTTGGAAAAAAAAATATTGAAACCAAACGACTTAAGTGGAAGTTAACACATGTAGTAATGAACCTTTGGTTACCTCTTTTTCTAACTTATTCTCTCCGCTGATAAATGAAGACCGCTTTATTCAACTACCGTATTTTCATGTGACAATGGCCAGTTGTTGCCATGATTGTTGCCATGATTTTCTTCCACCATGCGATCTCCTGCTCTTTCCATTTGGATATTTAGTATCCCATCAAAATGAGTTACCTCCATGTTATTGTTTAAAGGGGATGGCCTGATTTAATTTCCAAACGTTTCAAAGTGGGCGAATATTTTAATCTGTTTAGATGTGAGAGCTAACAACGTGGTTTTTGAACCGAAAAAGCACGTGTCAAATTGTTTGGTCAACGAAATGGGGCACATTTGCGTTCATACATCCAAACCAAACAATCTTTAAGCTCTAAGATTCAATGTTAACGATAAAATTAGCTTTCTTCCGACATCCAAATATTGACCACTTTCAGTAAATTCTGGGGTTTGGGCATGAGGCTACTAGTGGTCGAATTTGGAGGATCATGGACCTTTAATTTTTATATTCACAAATCGGACGTTTCATGACATCACAGGGCGCATAATTTTATTGAGATCAGTTCTCCTTCACCTGTAATCAGTTTATATTTAAAAATGGGTGCGTATTTTTTGTACATCTAGAGTAGAGACATTCGAGATCGCTATTTTGAGAATTCATAAGATTACCGGATTTGACAAGTCGTGGAATATGCCACACGCGATATGTTTTAATTCAAACAACCTGGGATACACCCAATACTAGTGTATTATTATGCCGAGTGCATTGTTGATTCTACTCGCTCGATTCTAAAAAAAAATGGACTGATTTAATCAAAGAATTGTTTGAATAGGGGATTCGAACCACTAACCTATCTGTAGTCTCAAACTAATATACAATGCTATCATACCGAAGGGGACAGAAAGGCAATGTTTGTGATACTTGAATCAGTCTTAAGGAATAAAGCCTCAATACACAATTACTGCTTATTCCAAACTATATACTAAGCGATTGACCAGGAACGATTGTTGTTTGTACGCTTGGTTATACTATAGACCGTATTCAATAGCCAGCCCATGTTGGTGGACAAATATGACGCATGCCAGTATACACTACATGCACTTTCAATGATCCTGTGCAATCGCTAAAACATGGATCGATTGACAGGCTAATATATTGTAGTCCTGGGAATGTATGATCTTGTCACAAATGTCTGGTGGCTGAAGTCATATTGAACTACGGTTATAAAATAACGCATGCTGCACCTAAAGATTCGGCCACTTTATACATGTTGTTAACGCTGTAAACATTGAATGCAGCTCAAAACGCAACCTTTCGTTGAATGCAGAACCGGCGAGTTAGCGGCGGCTAAGTTTTGAAGCTGCTCCAGATACACAATTTGATTGGTTCCCACATTGCTAGAAATCTTTGTAAATTTACATCCACTGCTTAGTTAGAGTGTAGGATTAGAAGTGCTTAAGTCCACAACTTTAGTTCTAAGGAAACGTACTCCACCTTTTTCAACATATCAATAAATGAATATTCGGAAAGTTGTGAAAATTGTAATTCGGTATGTATTTTTAATTTATGCCAAAGATGATTTGAAAATCCAAAGATTTATGAACTTAAAAAAATTGCAGAACTATTTTTAACACTTAGGTACTTCTTATTCTACACTCTTCTGCAACTAATATGTGTCCATATAACCGCATTAACTGGCTGCTTTAGAAATAGTTTATACTGTTATGGGTAATAATATAATAAACAGGCAGCACTTACTTTAAAATAATCTAAAATTGAAAAGAAATAATTGACAATAATTTCTTGTCTTGTGGGGGCACGTGTGGCGTAAGGGCTAGAGCGCAGGAGTCATGATTATCGTGAGTTCGAGCGTCGCTGCTGTCAACGTGTTTGTGTCCCTGGGCAAGATACTTAATCTCAATTGCCTCGTCGGCCCATCTGGGGAGCTGTTTTGGTGAATATACCAATCTAAGTGCTGATAAACACGTGCACTTGGCCAGCAACCACCTAGATGAAACGAAATGATTGGGTCGGTTTCCTTACGGCAGCATAATAATGATAGGAAGCAGCTCTTTGATCCTCCTTAAAAGGCGCTATACAAATGTCGATATTATTATTATTAACCTGGTCATTGAGCTCGATTTAACAAAATGTTATAGGGAAAATCACGTAAAGAATATTTAAGTTCCACACACTTGGCTTCTTTGTCTAAGAACATTGTTGTCACTATCAATATAACTGTGTGATTGCCTCGATCTCTTTGCTGTGGTTCTGCCCTAAGAAAAGCTAATGTCTTAAGCCCCTGGACACTGCAAGCCGATTTTCATAGGAATATAATGACAAATTTAGCCAATCCGAGACATTGTAATAAAAATTGAAGGCTCATACAGGTGTATATGGAGTATTTTATTTATTACTCGGAGGTTATATCATGTAAAGAGCCAATCAGAGATACTGTAAGAAACGTAGAAGTACTCTCAATGTTAAATCGCAAGATTGATTGTGGTGGGATAATTATTTTTAGAAAAAAAATCATGTTTGGGGCTACTCTGTAGAAAACTAGTAATTAACCTGCACTTTTTGTTCAAGTTCCCTCCACTATTCCACCATCGTCAACAAGTGTTCCAGCTTCGACTACACGCCGGGCAAAATATACAACTCCTAAAGGGCCTTTGACAACTTCACCACCGAGTTATACAACTCCTCCACCTACAAGTATGACCACACCATCGTCCACAACTCTACTCACTTCGACGACTAGTCCTACACCCTCAACTACAAAAGTATTAAATTCAACAAAGACCGTACCGCTGTCCCAACACCAGTCCATCGCAACCACAACGCCAAACTGCTCTTGTTCGCGATAATTAAATATATACCTAATACAGTGGTATCTGAGGACTGTTATGATAATGGAGGAGGTCGAGAGTCCAGGATTCTATTTAGGATTTCCGTTGTCCTGATTGCCCAGATGAAATGAGATTGTTGTCTGAGTTTATGCAGCCGATTGAATGACCGCAGTGGTATAGGTTTTACAGACGTATATGGAAGTATACAAAACGTTACCAAAATTTACATGAGGCTTGAGTACGGCAATGCACGCATTGATGGGGAGAGTGACTTCCACCATTCTGCAAAGTAACGGCATAGTTTTAGCCTTTAAAAATTGCAAGTAAAGGATGCTATTCGATGTTATAGAGGAGAGAACAAACGAAATCATACATGTAGTGTGATATTGGTTCCCTTCTTGAAAAGCTTTTAACGATTCTTTCATTTGAGAGGTCGTATGCTTTTTCTAAGAAAATCAAGCAAGTTACGTACCGTGGATTGAGAACAAGTTTTTTGATGCCTTCACCTGCTTTAAGTTTGAGATGGAAGATAGAGAATCAATCATAAGATTTAGTTTGTTCCTTTGATGGGAACCAGTAAGCTATATGTGCATTACGAATCACTGCAGTACATTAAAAGAGAGCGTGATGTGACTTAAAGGGACAGAATGCTTGGATGAAAAAAACGTGAATAATGAAAAGGACCTTACTAAATCACATTACACGAGTTGTTGAAAACAATTTGGATGTTAACATTCGGTAAAAAACAGTTAAAACACAGGAAGAGTTCCGGGGGGGAGGTGGCAGTTTGTGGCAATTTCTGGAACAAGGGAATGCTGACATTACTGCCAGCATTTACTAAACTGAAAGAACGTGTCATAGCTCACAGACCATTGTACTAATTGTTAGGTGCTAATCCCGGCGAATCATCCGTCACTTCCAGATCATTATCTTACTACAATGCATGAATCCCGGTCTGAATGCTTTTGAATTGGGTCGCAAAACATGCCTAGATACACTGTACTTCTGTCAGGGATGTGAACACCTTGCTTTTCTGTTCCGAAATTGCCACAAAACTGCCACCTCCCCGGAATTCCTTTTCCTGTTTTTTTTACTTGTTTTTTTTTAAACAAAATTTTAGTGTAAACATCAAAATTGTTTTCAAACTCGTGGAAGTGATTTCAATAGGGGTACTTGTCATTATGTCATTGTTTTTTCGTGCCTTATGTCCCTTTAATAATCGCTACCTCTCAAATACCAAAAATGTTTTGGGTTAGAGTGAATTATACGGATTTAGAGACAAAAGCATCATAATATGCCATACAGGCAAACACATACAAGTGCACTTAATCTAGCAAACACCTTCGCCATCTGACATAGTCAAGATAATTGTGATATTCATCAACCTTACGTTTACTGAGTTAACGGAAGGGTATTCGTGAATTTTTTTTTTAAATCAATTGTTTTTTTAATTTGTTGATATTTTTCTAATTACAATTTCATTTCAAAATGTATCTGTCCAATAAAAGTACGGCTTTACAAAAATGGTTTATCATCAAATCCCTTGAAATCGTACTCTTGACGATATGCATTAATTGACGCGAATAAAAAATAGAGTACGCGATTTAGGTTTCAATTGAAGCGTTAAGACGGTCGCCTGTTGAAAGTGCTTTTGCTTTGTTTGACACGAAATAATATCGATGCTGGTCATTAAAACTATCGCGAAATTAAATGGGTTGTATAGTTTGGCAAATGGATGTTCTGGAAAAGATAGCAAAAAAACAAGGCTTGATATAGTTTGATGTAATAGTGTGGAAAATGGGTTTTCTTAAACAGGACATTCTTACAACAAGAATGGAATTTCAAGAACGTATTGAGAATGTAGTAACTGCCTGCGTTGTGTTTGCTAAACTTGATAGTGCTCGCGACCTTCGTAATTGTGAAAGTTGAATACTCTGGATGTGTAAGTGAAATGTTTGCAGTTCAAGGATGAAAATAAATATTTTTTGTTTTATTATTGGTAGTGAAAACTATGGTACGGACGGTAAAAACCGTTGGGAACCACAATTTGAGATATGAACCATGACATGGTGAAGTTTGAAAAGTTGAAAAGATAAAAAAAGATGTCAATAATTATCAGTGGACGTGAGGTGGTGGTATAAGATAGGTAGCGCTTGCCTTTGAAGTAATATTAAAGTAACACATGATTACTTAAGTGCATGCGCCAAGAGGACCTATACGCGAAACCTTGAGGCTTTAAGAATAAGTCCATTCTTGTTTATTAGACGGGAGCGATCTGGTAAGATAGGGTGAGGAAGAACAGACAGTAAATATACCAGTAACTATTTACTTGTGTTTGCAGTTTCCTTCCACTACTCAACCATCATCAAAGTATTCAGCTTCGACTACAACGTCCTGGCAAAAATATACAACTCCTAAACGGCCTTTGGTAACAACTTCACCGACTTATACAAGCTCCTACACCTACAAGTACGACCTCACCATCGTCCTCAACTCTAGTAACTTCTACGAGTAGTCCAACACCCTCAACTACAACATTATTAACTTCAACAATAACTGTACCACTGTCCACAACAACAGTTCCACTCGCAACCACAACGCCAAACTGCTCTTGCTGCGATAATTTAAATGCTATACCTAATACGGTGGTATCTGAGACTGTAAATAGTAATGAGGATGCCGAGAATCCGGGATTTCATTTAAGCTTTCCATGTCCTGATTGTCCAGATGAAATGAGATTGTGTTCTGAGTTCATTCAACCGATTTACATGACCGCAGTGGATATAGATTTTACAGACATATATGGAAATATACCAATATTACGAAATTTAACATGGAGGCTTGAGGTTACGGCAATTAACGCATTGACTGGACAGAGTACTACCACCATTCCTGAAAAGGTAAGGCACAGTTTTGCAACATTTTTAGTCCGTTCAAAAGCACAAGTAGATGGATGTCATTCGATGTTATAAAGAGGCAAACGAAATTATATATAAATGCAGTCTGATTTGTTATCAGTGTCACTTCATGCAAGGTTTTTGACGATTTTATTCAATCTGAGAGGTTGTATGCTTTTTTTCCAAGGAAATCAATACAATTTTGCGTGCCGTAGATTGAGGTTAATTTTTTTGCACGCCTTCATCCGCTTTTGAGTTGAAAGATCGAGTGTTGATCAAAAGATTTAATCCGTTCTTTGATGTGAACCAGTAAGCAATGTACATTAAAGAACATGTAGTCTTGTGGGTTAGATTGAATTATACGGATTCAGAGAGGAAACTTAAGCACCATAATAAAACATACACGTGCACTTACTCCAGCAAATACTCCACCATCTGCACACAGTCAGGACAGTCGTGGTAATCATCAACCATTATTGTACTGATTTAACTGAAGGATGGGAGAGCGTGGCCTAGCGGTTAGGGTGCTTGCCTATGGCGCAAATTTGCCCAAAAATTCCGGGTTCGAATCCCGGTGGGGTCGCTTGCTTGGATTTATTCGGGTGCTCAATTCTGGATTTAATCTGTATACCAGCTATTGATTAAATACAGAATGCCGCTCTCCTCCATGGTTCACTTGGAATTGGGCAAATGAAGCATCCCGTCGTTCGGAGGGGACGTTAGGCCAGAGAGTCACAAGTGTACATGCACATCGCAGTCATTGTCGAATAAGAGTAGGGTGTAAATTTATTTAACTACTAATTGTACGGTATTTTGAAGCTTTTATCGGCTATAAAGAAAAAAAATTGCATTTAATAATGTATCTGCTTCACTACATCTACAGCTTTTAAAATGTTCGTATCAACAAATCTCTTGAAATGAAACCGTACCTTTGACAATAGGCATGAAGGGACGCGAATCACCATGAAAGTGCTTTTGCTTTACACGAATAACAACGATGCTTGTCGATTAAGCTACATGTATTCTCGAAATATATTGATATATATATTTTTTTTGCAATGGCAATGTTATTAATAAAGCAGAACAGGTTTTGGAAATAGTTTTATGTAATGCTGTGAATATGTGTTTCCTTTTTTACAGGACATTTCTACAACAAGACTTGAATTTCAGGAACGTATTGAGGATGTAGTAACTGCCTGCGTTGTGTTTGCTAAACTTAATAGTGCTCGCGACGTAACTGTGAAAGTTGAATACTATGGATGTTGTAAGTGAGACATTCTTTTTTAGTATGTGTCAGCACACATTGTTTATAATAGCCCTGTGCATTTGAAATGTTGGATTTGATGAAGGAAGGAAAAAAAGTGGATCCTAATTTTAGACGACTTTAATCAGATAGTGAATCCATGTACAGAATGTGAAAAACAAAGTTATTTGCTTCATTCAAAAAGGACTAACGTTGTAGGTAAAAAAGATGATTTTTTTATAGAATGTTTTTTGAAATGTTTTTACCTGATAAAGGGAGGCAAGCAGTGGATCCTAATTTTAAACGACTTTGAAGGCACTATCAGTGATATGCTAAATCAGAAAATTAAAAAAAAATCATCAAAAACAAGATTTTGCATGTTTGTTACAGGTACAAGTATCCTAATACCCCTGCGAATGATAAGACCAAAAGCAACGTAATAAAGACAAAATCGGATATTTTAGTCATTACTGTCCGTACGGACACTTACTACGACCCGTAATTGAATGGGGAATCATATCTTTCAACACTGCTGTTTTCTTCCTTTTCTGTCAATATTTCACTTGGAAAAGATAATTTGTAAGAATTCTACAGACTTATCCTTCACTTTTAAGATATTTTTGCAAATTTAAAATATTTTGAGTATTTCAGGTTGATCACTGATAGCGTCTTTAATCAGATAGGGAATGTACAAATGTGGAAAATAAGGGTATTTGCTTCATTCCATTCAAAAAAGGGGCTAACGTTTTATGTGAAAAAGATGATATTTTAGACGTACCGCACTGGTTTGGGTGTGAAAAATGTGGCTGTTATATTTCGAAGCTGTAATTTTTCTTCTGTTTCCCCGTTCCCCCATGATTCTTGGAGATTTTGGCCCGAAATCATGCTCCAGGAGCATATATTTTCAACTCGTCTCATAGGGGCGCTATTCATTATTATGTGTGCGCTTTATTCCGTTAATGTTTATATTGAAGTTTTACAAAAGAACGACTTCCTGCCGGCTCGGATTGCGTGGCGTGTGTCTTTGGGCGCTCGTCTTGTTATCTAGAGGTCGTGGGTTCGAATCCCACTCCAGGAACAAAATTTAGTTTATGATTTTATTTGTATTTTAGAGTTGGAGATTTGAATCATAAAAACATCAGAGTTGTGGATTGAAGTAGAAAAATATTGAATAGCTGCCTTATGAGATAATAAGACTGGTCATGGTCCTGGAGCATGATTTCGGGCCAAAATCTCCGACGTGCTTCCCCCATCCACCTTTCTTACTTCCTCTCGCAATCATCGCCGTTTCTGTCTCTTCATATTCCCTCCTGATCTTTCTTTCCGTTTGTTGGCTGAAGTGGAGGGGGGGGGGGCAATACTCCGTTTCGAACCTCTTACCCCGAATCCCCAAATGATATGAGTATGGGAAATATAGAAAGTCCTCATATTTCAATCCTTTATAAGCCACTGCCATCGCTCCTTCAACTCCCTCACTGTTTAAGCCTAAGGTTTTGTTTTCTCTTTTCTTTGTTTCTGGCATAACATATTTTTACAATTCGGAGATCAATAGAGGTCAATGGCATTGACCTTGTTTGTCATTTATCTTGATAACCAAATACAAAAGAGAGTGCCAACTACGTTTGCTGCAATATTAAAGATTTAACCTTTGGTGATGACCTTTGACATTTGACCATTTTTGTCTTATAACTCCGTAACCGTACGTTGCAGGTAGTACAAACTATACCTGTTTTAATCCTTTTAACAAGGCGAACACTTTGGTTACATTTTACAGCAATCTAAGCATTTTTCATTTTTGACCCATGTATTATGAATTTTCCCCCACTGGAGTTCGCCCACACTTTCACGAAGGGCACCTCGCCGAAATTTCATAACTTCATTGAAGCAAGATACACTGGAAATGTTCTACTCTCACGGTCACGGAATTGCTGTAAATGACCCAACTATATATAAATTATGGGGGTCTTCGTCGTGTTTTGAGGCGGAGCAAAAGCCGAGAAGCGAGATAAACACTGAACCAAGGCCCATATTGGACACCAATTAATGGAGGCTGGAGCATTCTTCGAAAAGTTTTAAAATGCTACTAGTACCAAAAGCTCGATCTAATTTCAATTATAGACGTGGTCAATAGAACTACTGACCCAAGCTTCATATTGGGTATACGCAGATTGGGGTCAAAGAGGCATTAGGCATTATGGTCATGATGGTCCAGGTACAAGTGCTTCCTCAGGAGCAAGTTTATCTTTCCCGGTTATCTCCTTCTTCCCCTTCTTTCCCCATTCCCTGATCTCGTTTCTTGTATCTCCCTTCCATCTCCCCTCTTCTCCAACCACTATCTCTCCTCTTTGTTGGCATTCCAATACTTGAGAGTCAAGTCAAGTAAAGTAAAACTTTATTACTCCACGAAGGAAATTCACCTCTTATCGCACATACAAAATTGAATAATAATTTACGAGATAATATGTATACAAACTTGCATTAATACGAACACACATAGAATTACTAGAAAACAACATTATAAATCAAAGACAACACTGCCATGTTGATGGTTTGAATTGTGGAGTCTGATGGCCTGTGGAATGAACGAGCTGAGATATCGCTGAGTCAAGGCAGACGGCAATCGCATGCGACCAGATCTCGAAATAAGCTGACCTGCTAGACGATCGTTGAGAGGATGACTACAGTCACCAATCACATCCATTAGCTTTTTAAGCAACAGATCAGCATAGGCCGCTTCGAAGGTCTGTCTTGGCTCAACGATAATCTTTCCTGTTTGTTTAACAATCCGAGCATTTTTTTCTTTATCCCCTTGAGCAACGTTCCCTCCCCAGCATAGCAAGCAGTACTTCCACACACTAGCGACGACGGATTCATAGAAGATGACAAGAATTCGTCTATCTACATGGAAATAGTTCAGCTTCCTAAACAATACATTCTGACGTTATGTTTTTTGATGAGTGAGTCTATGAGATTATGCCATGCAAGTTTCTCATCTATTATGATGCCAAGATATTTATATGATCATAGCTGTATCACCGGCAAATTTAATTAATGGACATGAAGGTTCATTAGATCTACAGTCAGATGTACACAGAGTAAATAAAACGGCGCAAGCACTGTACCCTGTGGGGACCCAGTATCGGATGTTATACAGTTGGTTAATGTTCCACTACTTGATAATTAAACATACTGGGAACGATCAGTGAGATCCAGTTCAAAAGAGAGCTGGGAATGTCCTGATCAAGTAGTTCCTGAATTAACAAGTGCGGCTGTATGGTGTTAAACGCCGATGAAAAGTCAAAGAACGTTATCCTCACTGAATTACCAAATCTTGCCCGGTCTAAGTGATGATACAATTTTTCCAAAAGAACTAAAATAGCATCGGTACAGCTGCGATTACTTCTATAGGCGAACTGTAATGGATCGAGAACATGTTCGACATATCCACTCAACCTCTCCTTAAACAACTTTTCACATACTTTCATAGGAATAGATGTAAGGGCCACAGGTCTAAGATCATTCATGCATGAAATAACTGTTTTTTTCGGAACAGGAATCAAACAAGAACGCTTCCAAATATCAGGAATGACCTGCATTTTGAACGATAAATTGAAAATTACCGTAAAGATCTTTGTTAATTACTTAGCACACAATTGTAAAACCTTTGGTGTTACGTTGTCCCGTCCCGCAGCCTTAGAACTGTTTAGTTTGAGCTCTTTACAAACCGCATGTTCGGACACTTGTACAATAGGTACATTCTCAGCCTTTATTTTGCATTCAAGAGTAGTTCTCAGCTGATTAATTTCATCACTGAAATCGTGTTTATCAAACCGATTATAAAATTCGTTAAGATTCTTCGCATACTCAACACTTGTGTCCGGCAGGTAGCTTTTAGAGCCAGAACTTTTTGAATAACCACTCATCAAATGCATTCATTCCCAAACCTGTTTCATGTTATTTTGAGTGAACTTTTGTTCAATTTTTCTTCTGTACTTTCCTTTATCCACTTGAATTACAAGTTTTAACTTCTTCTGAACCTCTTTCAATTTATCTTTATCACCCTGACCAAACACCTGTTTTTTCTTATTAATCACGTCCTTAACAGCTTTTGTAATCCAGGGTTTATTATTTGGGAACATATTTACAGTTTTTTGTGGAATACTACAATCTACAAAAAAGTTGATGTAACAACTAACGACATCGGTTAGTTCATTCAAGTCAGGATGTGCTTCAATAAACATGCCCCAATCAGTACATTCAAGAGATGCTTGTAATTGTTCCACGGAATTTTCATCCCATTGCTTTATTGTGATTGTTTTAGGTTGTTGACGTTTGACAATTGGTCTGTATTTTGGTAACAACAAAACCAGGCAATGATCAGATTCTCCAAGTTTTGGGAGGGCTTTGCATGTAAATGCATCCTTGACATTAGAATAGCACAAGTCTAATCTGGCATCACCGCGAGTATTACAAGTAACATGTTGATAATACTGAGAATTACATCTATTCAGAGAGCCGGTGTCATATTATACAGTGTCCGTGTGACTGAGTGTCCTACCACCCATCTGTCTATTGTGTTCTCCATTGAGTGCTGTATGCATCATTTGTTTCAGCACTGTAACCAAATGGCCTCGTCTACAAGGTCACGGTTTATTCCGTACATGTTTCTATGGTTGCTAGGATACTCTCTCATGGGGGACACTCAGTTTCTTTACACCGTGATTAGTCTCCATCAATAATATGAAGAGCATCGGGTGATTGGCGTTCTATGTCTTGAATAGCAGTAAAGAGTTCATCTTCACCACGCTCAGCAACGCTTTTATCCGGGATATAAAGAGTTGCATGTATTACATGAGAAAATTCTCTTGGTAGATAATAGGGACGTAAACTAACAGATAATATCTCAAGGTTAGGAGAACAGGCGTGATTATTTGGATGGCACCATTGTTCATTAATGTAAACACAAACACCTCCCCCAGATTTTTTGTCAGTATTTTCTAGAATTCTATCTCCATGGATCAGTTTAAAACCATCTATAGTCACATGTTCATCGTGATCTTTTCCCTTCAAGCATGATTCTGAGAAAGACATAATGGAAACGTTTCTGTAGTCTTGTATGTATCTTACATAGCGGCAAGTTCGTCATTTTTGTTTCTCAGAGACTGAACATTTCCCATAATTAGTGAAGGTAGGACTGGCTTACTTTTACGAGCGTGTAATCGTTTTTCTTACTCCCCCTGCTCGTCCGCGTTTCCGGCGCCGGATTTCTAGCGGTATATCCTCAAGATTCAAACGAGCAATTTCCTATGTTTGAAATAGCGTGTAAAATAGGACTGGCATTTGGGAGTTTATGTACAAAAGCCTAAAATTCTGCCGTTTAAATGATTGATTTTACTGTAACGCTTAGGTTTACACCGATATCGAATAACTGCTGAAAACAAGTATAAAAGGGATTTCAAATGTTCAATTTCAAATAATACAGGTGACTTCATTTTTCTTCGAGGCTCAATTCTACAAAATTAATTAGTCGATGAATTCCCTGCGATATCTCTCACCCTTACTATGAGTTTAGACGCATTGGAAACAAGAGTTGAGGGTCGTAGTGAATTTCTTGGAAAGTGGTAAATCCAATCAAGTCCCATTGCGAAGATACATGAAACTAATTTGAACTAATTAGCAAGGATTTATTTCGAATCTTTGTTTTTGTTTTATTTAGCCTAGGTAAATCATTCAGTGTTTAGACACTGCTTTCCAATTATGCCCAGGGATCCAGGACGATTTGGGACAGCCAGGGGTCTCCATCCTACACTTATCGAAACTGGCATACAGACATGTGCATGGGATCGACGACTTAAAGAGATACTGGCACATTTGAAAAATAGTGCACCTTCAAGAATCTTTTTGAATGGTGATAAAGCTTTTATATACATGATTCCTCACCTGAAATTATTAAGCCCAAATCAGCAAGCGCATGGGTAAACAGAACGAAAAAATGATTCCGGTGGCATTTATTCAGCAGACGACGGAAAACACAACGCTGGAGTTGATTCCCATGGCATGCACCCTATTTGACTGGACTGGTCTGTGACCTTTGTGTTACTAATATCAATGAGTACAAGCGTATGATATTCATGCAAATAGAAACGTTTGTTGATTAAAGTCACGGCAAACCTAATAGTTAGCCTACAAAATACCTTTAGCCTCTTATTAATGTCCGTATCTGTTTTGGGTATGTTATTTTTATGTGTAAAATATATCTCTATTCTTCCAATGGCCTAGACTATCATTTGCGAGCAAATTGAAGAAATGTCATATTTTCTGAAAATGTGCCAGTGCCGCTTTAATGAAACAACGTTCCTAGATTTGCAGCTAAAATAATTTAAAGGAGAACCTGCACTAAGAATAATTTATATAATATACGCTATAAAATAATTATTGAACACATGTCGAGTGGTTTCATGAAAAAACGGAATTATACTAACCATAAAAATGAATTACAACATTTTGTCTGTATATGGGATATGTATACGTGTTATGCGATACGGACGGCACAGTAGCGTCATACACCTTCACCAGTGACGCTTTCATAATGTGTATTTCCTATGGCATTTATGACGCAAACGTGCCGGCGGTATCGCATAACACGTTATACACTAGCGCGGTTTTTAAGTAGCACATGGTCAGACTAGATGGTTTGAAGTCATTTTTATGGTTTAAATAATTTCGTTTTTCGATGAAACAACTCTATATGTGGTCAATAATTATTTTATGGAATATATTGTATAATATTATTCGTTGTACGGGTTCTCCTTTAATAAATATGAGCATAGTACACAATGGTTTTTCATTACCAATTTCATATGATCAAGTAAATTACCTAAATTATTACAAAATAACCACCATTTAAGGCGGAATATTGAGTGGAAAATGACTCGTCATGGTTTTGTCAGATCGCCTCTCTGCTATCGCAGCATAGACGAGCGCTAATTTGCTATATTAAGATTGAAATATCTGTCTAGTATTGATATGAATATCCTTCTTTAAAAGGTTTAATGCTTTGGGGTAGGAAATAACAAGTCATGTCCTGTGATATTTTTGCAAGAACAGTCAGACTTGGAAAAATATCATATTGTTAATACTTCCATTGGTCAGCCATGGCAATTCTATAAACACTTAGAATGTCTGTGCATGTTTTATATTTGTTAATCGGTGAACTTGGAGTCTGTGAACGATGATCAGTAATATTTCTGCAAAATATCTATCAAGTAATTCTTGTTTCTTGCAGTTCCATCGTCAACTTTGCCCCAGTCTACAGTAACTACAAGGCTATCTACAACAACCCCATCGCTATCCACAACTCCACGGCCATCTGCAACAACTCCTCCGCCATATACAACTTTACCACCATCTACAACTTTGCCGTCATCTACATCACCTACACCGCAATCAACAACAACTCCACCGCCATCAACAACTCCACTGCCATCAACAACTCCGCCGCCATCAACAACTCCGCCGCTATCAACAACTCCACCGATATCTACTTTAACCCCTGTACTTTTAACGGCGACTACGCCATCGCCTGGCCGACATTTTAAAAAGCCACCGAAACAAAACTGCTCTTGCTGTGAAATTGTGAATAATATTCCAAATACATTGGTGTCGGAGACTCTCGATGATGAAGAAGTTGCTGATGGTTCAGATATTCAGCTAACTTTCGCGACATCCGATCGAGCGAAGGTTTGTGCTCGGTTCAGTAAACGAGTTTATCTGTCTGCAGTGAATATTACTGTAATGAATACGAATTCTTTCCCATTTACCATTTACGAACTTGTGATCACTAGAATAAACCCGCTTACAGATCAAACCTACATTAAAGAAGAGGTAAGATTTTGCACGGCAATAAATTTTGTTATCAATGTTCATCTTTAAATTTATTTTAAAAGAAAGAATCTTTTAACATTATTAGTCATCATCATCAGCATCATTGCACTACAATACATCAAAACAATTGAGATTATGTGTGTAAAATGAGACGTGTGTAACATTTTGCCTGCTTCGAACATTTTGCACATTGCGCGCATTCATTTCAGTTTGTTGAGGACAAGAGACGTCAATGTACGGCCCATTGAACACTCATTGCCAGCCCACATCAAATTATCAATATTTGCGGTTTGCAGTCCATAGCAATGTATTTATTTATTCTAAAGATGAGTGTTTGCTATCGACTATCTCCCTTACTATACTGCTTAAATATCTAGGTCTGGATTGGTTTGTCGGTAGAACATCCCATATGGCAACATCACCAACTTTGCTGTCTCAAGGGAATGGACTTGCAAACCTTCATTTGTAGAGATTTAGAATGATGATTTAGAATCGGATATTTTGTTCCAATACGGTATTTTGGCAGGAAAGAAGTCATCTCCATTAGAATGTTATATATCTTGCAAACATTTTGAAACATATTTTGAGTTCAAGGACTTGCAATTGTAGATGAAAATTATATATTTGAAAATGTTTGAAACTAGTTGAGTTCGTAAATTTTGGTCTCCTTTGCAATTTTTCTTACATTTAAAATGTGTCTTTTGCCAATTTTCAGACCTTGTTTAATGCAGAAATTGAATTTGATGTACCTTTCGACAACGTGATTACTGCTTGCCTGGTCTTTGAAAAACCTCTTCTCTATAACACGACAAGTGTTAAGGTTTATTACTCAGGATGTCGTAAGTAACGCTTATAAGTTTTCTTGTTTTTATGGTCGTTCTTGGAACAGCCCATGATTTTGTTATTTGTCCGAATATGTATTTTGTCATTTGTGTATTCATTATGGAATACAACACGTAAACAGGTAGGAACAAATAGCAAACGTTTAACGAGGTAGTAGAGGGTTTGGCATACACAATGGTCATCAGCCTTTGCATATTTTGTACTAATAACGTTATTTTATTACGTCAAATGTGAATATTTGGTCAGATTTAGAAGCCAAAAGTTGGAGAACTACGAAATCACTTGCCAACAATGATAAGTTAATTTTGGTTTACCTTAGTATTTTTTTCTGTGAGAGATATATTTATGCAACTTACACATCATTTATGAGTGGGGTCTTGCTGAAGAGGTAAAATGTCAAAAAGTGGTCATTTGGGATCATTGATCATTCCCAACACTGAGATTATTCATTTGGTTCAGTTCACATTTTCGTTTAGCTTAGTTTCTTCAAAATTGTCAACTTGACATTTAATCAACTTACTGATATACCAGCAGTTGGCTTGCAGAATAGACCAAAGGGCAAACATAAATAAACAACCAAAAAAAAAAATAAATGTGCAGATTTATATATCACCATTCAGTATCAAAGCGCTTTACATTTATTCCGCTGTTACTAGGAAATCATCAGAATCATTTCATCTAGGTGGGCTGCTTTACGGCGCTCAAACCTATCCATACTTAGATTGTAATATTCCCCCTAACAGCTCCCCAGATTTCGCTTGGGTAGACGAGGCAATTGAGTATCTTGCCCAGGGACACAAACACGTTGACCACAGGGGGCTCGAACTCACGATTTTAGTATCACGAGTCCTGCGCTTTATCCGTTGCGCCACACGTGCTCTCTAAACATGGGTAATCTGGGGCCATTATTAATTGTCAACAAACACGTTAACCTGGGCTTTACATTAGCACTAAGCATCGACATTTGTAAAATTTAATAGGATCACTAACTGACAGGATTTGCAAGGGATGGTCTTATAGAAGGGTCAAACGTCATATAAATGCCATCTGGAGTCATCGATAAGAAACTAACTTTTAGAGCATTGTTTAGTCCATGTCTTTGGGACGTTCACTGATCTGTGATCATGTAAAGTTTAATTTGGTTTAAACTACCCTTTTCTTAAAGTATCACCCCAGCTAATCACGTTCAAACCAAAGGAGGGATAAGTTTGAAGTCGAATAATGAAACGGAGCAGACAGTTCTATTAAAACCCTTTGCCCAGACTTTGGGCTACTTCTAGCCCAGATTTGCTTCAGCGGTTCCATTATTTTAGCGCAGTGAAGCTGAACCATTGCTGAAAGCTAGCGAGACATAGCAATTCTAGCTGGAGCCTGCTCTAGATTTCTAGACATAATGTCTCGCATTTAGGCTGTTTATCAATGAAACAGTAACCTGATATCGGCTGGTCTGCCAACAGAAGTGTGTTTGGCAGCATGCCACAAGCAGCCAATCGTTACTGCTGAAATCCATGGTGTGCGAGGCCCAGTAAATTGCCTAGCACGGGTCCTGGTAAAGGGTCAAAATTTGATGCAGATTAACCCTATATAACCCAATTCGAGCTATAATGGACTCCTTAAAATATTTTTTCATGCTCTTGATGTAATAATAAGTTGTCCGACGGTCTATCTATAGCGGATACGTATAAATTTGCATAGACTAGCATACATTAATAACACAGTTTTCTATCCCAGGCAGACGAGTCCTGCGATGAAATAATGCAGTAAATGCTGGATGACAAATACGTATTCCAAGTAAACAGCGTAGAGATGCGTTAGAGACGCTCGTGTATTACACGTGACTGACGCGCACCCGTCGCACACTCGGTAGCAAGATGGAGGTGATACCAAGCAGCATTTACTGCATTATTTCATCGCAGGACTCGTCTGCCTGGGATAGAAAACTGTGTTTTTCTATTCAGAAACGAATCTTGGTGGGCCCATGCACTGAGAGCACATAATTTCTTGGATGTTTCTACTGACTCTTATTTGTTATGTTCAAGGATCACATCCGACATAGCGTTAAAATTTTGGCCATTTTACGGCTTGCGACTACACCAGACTTTGGTCACCAGATTATTTAACTTTATAACACATGCCGACGTAGCCCTTCGAACTTAAAGTTAAATAAGGTTAAATAATCATTTATTCATTTACACGTGTTTACTATTGCGTTCTATTTTCACAAAGACATTTTTTCACATAATTTTGTCGTATTTCTATCGTTTACGTTCACATAGTGATTTATTTTATGTGTTTTATGTGCATGCCAAAAAAATTAGGGCATCATCCTCGGGAAAGTTTTGAGTCAGCCTTTAAGTAGCCATCTTAGGTATGGTAGCTAGGGGAATATGCAGCCTTTGTAGTATATTTCTTTATTAAAGAAATATTCTAGTATCTGTCACTTTTGGAATTGCCACTTTTGGAATCAAATTTGGAATTGCCAAAAAAAAAAAAAAAAAAAATGTAGGCACGTGTGGTCCAGTGGACAGAACGTCCGACTCATGATCTGAAGGTTGTGGGTTCGAGTCCCGCTGAGGCCAACGTGTTGTGCACATGGGCAAGGCACTTTGCCTCACTTGCCTCTCTCTACCCATGAGTAAAATGGGGAGCTCTCAGTGCTGATACGAGCTGCGCTACGGTCGCGCCCTAGTTGAAGCGAAATGATTCTGATGATTTCCTAGTGATAGCGTAATAATAATTGTAAACGCCATGATGCTTCGGCGAATGGCGTACCTAAATACCTGGTATTATAATTATTAAATAAATAAATAAATAAATTAAATGTCGCACGACAAAGGCTTATTACTAAGTAAGTCTATACATTGCTGCTATGTTGATGTGTATTGAAGTAGCCCAAAATACTATGCTATCAACACTTATTTTTGATTTTTTTATGTGTTCTGTTTTGTTAAGTGGAAGTTTCAACTACAAGTAGAACCGCACGGCCAGGTACAACTGGACCACTACGTACAACTGCACCACCAGGTACAACTCTACCACCAGGTACAACTGCACCAGGTACAACTGGGCCTCCAGGTACAACTGGTCCACCAGGTTCAACTCCACCACCGGTTACAACTGCACCGCCAGGTACAGCACCACCAGGTACAACCGCACGTCCAGGTACAACTGCACCGCCAGGAACAACTGCACCACCAGGTACAACTGCACCGCCGGGTACAACCGTACCACCAGGAACTGGCCCTACAAGTACAACTGGTCCACCAGGTACAACTGCACCACCGGGCACAACCGCACCGCCAGGTACAACTCCACCACCGGGTACAGCTGCACCGCCGGGTACAACTGTACCACCAGGAACTACTGGCCCTCCAGGTGCAACTGGTCCACCAGGTACAACTGGACCACCGGGTACAACCGCTCTGCCAGGTACAACATTACCACCAGGAACAACTGCACCTCCAGGTACAACTGGTCCTTCAGGTACAACTGGTCCTCCAGGTACAACTGGGCCACCGGGTACAACTGCACCACCGGGTACAACCGTACCACCAGGAACTACTGGCCCTCCAGGTGCAACTGGTCCACCAGGTACAACTGGACCACCGGGTACAACTACACTACCAGGTATAACTGCACCACCGGGTACAACTGCCCCACCGGGTAAATCTGGGCCGCCAGGTACAACTGGTCCACCAGGTACAATTAGACCACCGGGTCCAAAGGAAACGCCAGGTAAAACTGCACCTCCGGGTACAACTGCACCACCACTTGCAACTCCACCGTCAGGTACAACCGCACCTCCGGGTACAAGCGCACCACCAGGTACAACTGCACCGCCAGGAACAACCGCACTACCGGGTACAACTGCACCACCAGTTGCAACTGCACCGTCGGGTACAAGCGCATCACCAGGTACAACTGCACCTCCAGGTACAACCACTCCGTCAGGTGCAACCGTACCACCAGGAACAACCAGACCATTAACTACAGCAGCAGCAGGTACGTAATACTTTGCAAGTGTCTGTAGTAAGATTTGTTGAAAACCATTAAAAGCAAATAGCAGGGCCTACTATTTTGATAACTTCCAGAAACAGAGAAGGAAACTCACAGGGCTACAAGGAAATCAAAAAGAGATTATATCAATTCTGTTTTGTGTTGAATCCCCCAAAAAGTTTTGGTCCTTTGTGAAAAGCCTAAAATGTGACTCTATTGGAATCCCTTCCCTAAAATGGATGGGGGAACTTGAGTCGAGCAACACACTTAAAGCAAATATCTTGAATGACCAATTCAAAGCAGTTTTTACAAAGGAGAAGCCAGACCTACCTCCTGAACCTGTTAGTAACATCCCTACCATGCCGGATTTCAATATTTCTATCGAAGGTATTGCTAAGCTCTTAAAAGATCTAAATCCTCATAAGGCCACTGGTCCGGATGGTATTACTGCCCAGATTCTTAAGATGGCAGCTGATGAAATAGCGCCAGCGATTGTTCATTAGCTTCAAACTATAGGCCAGTTTCTTTAACATCTATTTGCTGTTAGACCTTAGAGCACATTATACATTCAAATATCACGCATCACTTTGAAACCCATTCTATCATTACCGAAAAACAACATGTTTTTCGTAAACATCATTCTTGTGAGTCCCAGCTGATTTTAACCGTTAATGATTTGGTCATGATCCTTAACAAAAGATCCCAAATTGATATGGTAATAATGGATTTCTCAAAGGCATTCGACTGCGTTCCTCATAACCGGTTATTATTGAAATGGAGCGAAATTCTGAGCTGTTAGTGAAATATCACAATCTAAATGGTGATAGGCAGCGCGCCAATTAGCTGGATGGGCTGGTAGCAAACCTAAATGAAGCGCCACGATTCTGACAATAATAATACGTAATCGCCTTTTAATACCCAGCAGAGTGGATTACGTGCCCGTTATTAAAACATTTTATTATTATTATTAGTTTTCATTTGTTGTTTGCATTTGACCCTAAAATGAAAACCCATGCCCTTTTCAAATAAAGTTTAGTCCTTCCCTGTTGGGTGGGCCTATTTCCATTTCTATAACCTTGTATCCCCCCAACGGGGTTTTTTTTCTTTTTTTTTTTGCAAATTCAGTGAAAGCTACAGTATAGGTGCTAAGTCTTCTGGTAGCTACGCGTGTTCACTTCCTACTCATTCTTTTTGAGCGCCATTTAAAGTAATTAGTTTGTTCGTGCGTGCAGTCCAAAATCACAGTGGAAAGAGCCGTCTTCAACCAGACCGGCAGTTTCAATCATCAGGCCGACAGGCCTGGGAATCCACCCGCGGACCAGGCAGACCTCGCAGTCTTCAATGATGTGGCTAATGATCTATGGCTCTCCACAATTTCAGTTTGGTGAAAGTTCCAACTCAGACCCGTCAAAGGAAGCCCCCCCTGCACTACCAACGGCCAGCCCTGGTATGCCGAGGTGTGAACCAAGCTTTTTAAGTACATTAAAAAAGCCTTTGGAATGACCTGGTCGGTTTTCGAGCCGCGACCTCCCCAGACTACAGGCACCGTTTGTCACACTAGGCCCAACACGTCGGCCCTTCCCTTAAAAATATACTTAGGGGAATCGCTGTACACCAATAATTACCCAGTGACCATAGAAGGGATAATAAAAAAAATGATTTGTTTTGTTTGCCATTGGACAATTGTTGCGGGCCAATTCATGCACTTCATCTCTTGTTGGAACACCCGTTTATCAATTGGAATACCAAAAATCTTTATTGACAGAAAGGGCTGAATTGGAACGTTGCAAACATACATGAAGGGTGATATGACAAATGCGTTCTAAGTCTGATACCATCTTCCTGCCAGAATCTCGGTCGTGGGATTGAATTCATCATCCAAATCTTTACAATCCTCAGGATAGGCCAATCTTCTCTGGCTGATGTTATTATGGCCGACAACTGAAAACTGATAACAACTTAGAACATTTGTCAAAATTCAGAGTTGATTTACCATTGCTTTTGGTGTCTTTATGTCAAAAGTAATTATATTTTCCCGTACTAAAATCCAGCCCTTATTTACAACCGTTAAACAAGGCTAGCGGGATAATTAAACGATAGAAGATAGAGCACACACAAATACACTGCTCAGGTGTGCCCTGTTCTGATTTAAAAAAAAAACTATCTTTCAGGAGGAAAACCTAATTTACTTATTAAATATAATGAAAAAACTGCACCGGAAATACATTAAGAAAAGAATTTTTTGTAGGGACTAGTTGAGACAAAGGTAGATGTACAGGGTTACCAAATTCGGCAACCTTTTAACAACTTTTCAATTTGGAATAGTAAAACTGCATGATTTATAGCTTCATTTTAGAAATTCGCAGTTTGCTTGCTCATAGAGAAAACAAATGGGTAAAAACCGTGTATTAACAACCGTTTGAGGAATATAGTAAGCAATAAGAAATACACTAAGATATTGAAATAAAATGCATCATAAAATTGAGTGTGAGCGCAAGTTTTGAACCTAGCCGAGGCACACATAAACCGTTAGTAAATATTTAAAACCGAGTGAATGTGAGCTCATATCCCGTTTTGAGCTATTGGTTGGTTTGTATGGTAAGTGATTTTTTTAAAAAAGTGTAACCATCATTGGAACACTTTGATATTTTTGTTCACTTTTTAAAAAGATGAGTACAAGAGAGATTGTTTTATTGCCACAATGCATTTAATAGCGTATTTATGCTTGCGATATAGGAAGGGTGATGTTTAATATCCATACAGATTGTATCTTTTATTTGAAAGAGAGGAGATAGTTGGACGGTATTCAACAAATACACTGTGGAACTATTAATTCAAATTATTGGTTTTTCCTTGCAGTTATATTCTACAACCCCCTACCGATCTACAACTCGACCAAACTTTCACATCGACTTCACCAACTCAAACAACTTCACTGCCATCTACACAAAACACGCCATTTCACTAAAACAGGCCACCACCAACGACAACAGTTGACCTTCGACAACGACACCAACAGTATCAAAAACTAGTCTGCCCACCACTTCTACCACTTCAAGCTCCATACTTCCACCCACACTTCCACTACAATGGCAACTACACCAACAAAGCCATCTCCATCTACAACAACACCACCAAACTACAACAGTTGAACTTCCCACAACGACACAAAAGTATCAACAACTAGTCTGCCACCATCTTCTACCACTCAAGCTCCATCTTCAACCCCACTTCACTACAATGCAAACTACACCAACAATGTCATCTCCATCTACAACAACACTACAACTACAAACCGTTGTGGACCTTCCACAACGACACAAACGGTATAAAAAAAACTAGTTCCGCTCACCATTGCTACCACTCAAGCTCCATCTTCAACCCCACCTTCCATACAACGGAAAATACACCAACAAAGTCATCTTCCATCTAAAAAAAACACACCCAATTTATACAGTTGGACCTTCCACACGACACAACAGTACAACATCTAGGGTCTGCCACCATCTTCTACGACTCCAGCTCCATCCTCAACCCACTTTCAAACTCAACGGCAATACCCCAACAAGTCATCTCCCATCTAAAACAATCACCAATACAACAGTTGGCCTTGCGCCACAACGACAAACAACAGTATTCAACAACTAGTCTGCCAACCACATCTTCTACGACTCCAACTCATCCTCAACTCCACAGTCAACTACAATAGCACACTACACCCAAACAAAGTTCATCTCCATCTACAACAACAACACCAATTACAAAGAGTTGGAAACTTCCACAACGACACAAACAGTATCACACAACTAGTCTGCCACCATCTTCTACGACCCCAACTCATCCTCAACCCCACATTCACATACAACGTCAACACCACCAATTACAACAGTTGGACCTTCGACAACGAAGCGCAAAACCAGTATCACAACTAGTATGCCACCAGCTTCTACGACTTAATTTCATCCTAAACTCCACCTCAACGTCAACTACACCAAAAAGTCAATCTCCATCTACCAACAACACCACCAATCACAACAGTTTTTGTGGGACCTTTGACAACGACAAAACGGTTTAACAACGGACTAGTCTGCCACCATCTTCTTACGGACTCGGTTCCATATTCGAACCACCACTTCCTACTACAAACGCCAACTTGTCGTGCTGTGAAAATTGAGTAATAAACCAAACACAATCGTGTCTGAGACTCTTAATAATGAGGAAGTAACTAGTGGACGAGGATTTCAAGGCTCGGCAGCTTTCCATGTATTCTGGTCCCAATGTGATGAGACTTGTGCCTTAAATTCATTGAACCGGTTGATCTGACTGCAGGCACTGAGGACCTTAACCAGGCCGAGGAATGGGAATTACATGTCCTGAGTGGATGCTGAGGTCCTCAAAATAGTAAACTCAGTTACTGAAGAGACTGAGAGCATTGTTGTCGAAACGCGTAAGAAGCAAAATAAGGTTACTGATATAATCCACAGAAAACAAGGTCTTCATCAGGAGAGTATTTATAATTCAACCCTCTCTACGGCCTACCAGCAACCCTTTCCGGTGCTAATGATAAATGTAATTGAATTTTTTTTTTTTTTTTTTTTTCCCAAGGCCCTATTCTTGCCAAACCAAGCATCAACCGACAGCCATCGCCCCGTGGGAGAAAAGATATACTAACCCGCATAATACGAAAACAGGAATACTACCGGACACCCGATTTTGATACAATAGATAGCAGTACTCCTCTTTCTTTGATACCAAAATCACGAGTACCAAAACGTCTAAAGTTCTCATGCGCAAAACTATCAATCCATGTCCATAGCAATATTAGATAGGAGAAATAACAATTTCAAAAAATTAGGAATATCAGATTTTTATGCGGTTTTTGGCGCTAAAGGATGCAAATGACTATTGGTTATAAGAAAGAGCGTTTAGTTGCTATAATAATGTTTTGATCAATTTTTACCCTTATATCCAGCTGTTTTCGTGATCATATTGTACTTATATTGCTATCATGAGATAATTAACGCAACAAGAAGCTATCTTTATGGTACCAAAACTTTAGGACTTGGGATGTTCTTACAAAAATGACGAGGGTGGTAGGGTTTAATACGACAAAGTAATATTTATGCTAAGTAAGAAGAAAAACAATTATGCCAAATCATTTCCAAGACAACGTCAGTTTGTATTTAATCAGGCAAATGAAAGAAGTAAGAAGTTACTTATATCATTCTAATTATGTATGTTCATAATCTGCATGTATAGGGGATTAGAGCAGAGGAGTTGAACTTTCCAACCATTGAGGAGTGTTGGTGACTGCGCTGTGTGGACTTTAATACAAATTGAAATACAACTCCATTGCATAAAGTAATGTTACGGGTTGATTACAAAAGGAGGTAAGTAAAAACATTTTTCCGTTAAGTATTATTTTTTCTGAAAAAACTGATCAATAAAATAAAAACAAAGCATATCTTTCGAGAATATGAAATGGTTGACTATATCGGCTAAATAACAAAGGCACAATGCAGTTATTATTATTAAGAATATTCAGCTGCAATATACAAATTAAAAGTCTTCTTTTTCAGCGTAGGTTCCAACAACATCATTACATACTTTCTACTCCCACCTTTAAGCGCACTCAGGGCAAGCTTACAACGGAGTGAGGCACCATCAACCACAGGTAATTTGTTTAATCAACTGTCGTTTATATAACTCGGAAAGAGTTTAAAATGGTCACAAAATGCGTCTGCATGTTTTCTCTCCTTGAGGTTTTTATAAATTTAACCCGCGTTGATTTAAACTATTGAGGCTATCCGAAATGTGGTCGTATAATCAAACATCTCTACCATCACACATAAAAACGACAGCTTTAGATATTGGATACAATGTTCTGGACATGGTAAAGCCTCTATTGGGTGTAAGTAAAGTCACCAGAACTTGCATGCCAATCGTTTTTCAAAAATTGGATCTCTATTAGAATTTCAAATTGTTCTTTTGACAGAGGCTGATTTTGATGCCTGGCGAAACCCTCTATTTTAAAAAAACAACTGTTATTACGTCTTATGGATGTCAGAGATCAGTAATACTTTTCAACCAATAAAATGAGCCTTGGTGCACATTGAATTTTAATCAGATTGGTTAAGAATTTGGTAATGTCCCAAAACAAATATTACATACATGTAATAAAAATTAAATTATTTTAAGATGATACTTATTAGAGTCCCACTGTCCCACAGTTAACAGAAGTATGCAGTTCCACCGGGGAAGTTGATACTATCCTCACAACAGCGAAGACTCAAAATGACAGCATGTCAAAGTCCCACACTTAAAAAACCTCAGGTAATATTCCATGGGATCTTCCTCAAGCTAAGGAATTTTGTCCAGCAGTTCAAGATTAATCTTCCACAGTATATCAGTCCAATATATCACCATATATCTATCTGTCCACAATTTGGAATCCTATTTTGATTCCCAGAACCTTTTGGCTGAATTTTTACGACAGTAGAATACAATACCAAGCGACCCTTCGCCACTGTAATTATTATAAATCCTGGCACTATGTACTGTACAGGTCTGGCCTACTCATTGCCCGATCAAACTAGCTATAACCATACTGTTAGCTCCTGGTTACTACGCGCGGCCTTGAGTCCCTTCCAGTGACAAGTATATAACTATTCACAGCTTGATTCCCCTATCCCTAAAACAATCATTACACAAAACATCAGCTGCATAAACATAACCTTGTACTGTCAAATCAGATTTCACATAAATTACTACCCTGCATTGTTCCATTTAATATAAATAACTTCATGGTGAACCCCTAAATTTTTTGATCTCAAAGCATAAACAAGTTTCCTAAATTTACATCTTGGGGAATTCACATTTCTCCTCGTGTGCAATCTCTCTAGTTGTAAACATCTAATATAGCAACTAGGGGATTCCCTCTTCTCTTTTCAATATACCAAGTACTTTCCCGTTAGAAATATTTTCTTAATAAACAATATTTCAATCACAAAGTGAAGGCTAATATAAACACACAACTCACCCACACCACACCCACACACACAACACCATCACACAACACACACACACCCAAACGAATCATTGTACAGTGAATTTGAACACTAAACCAAGTTTAACATGAATTTTTTTAATTTTTTTAATTTTTTTAATTTTTTTATATTTGGGGGGGGGGGGGTTAATTTTTTTAATTTTTTTATTTCCCCCCCCCCCCTTAATGATGCATCAATTAATATTGATTAGTAATGTTAAATACCTTTTGTCAGGGTGACTTTTTAAACTTGTTATTTTTTTTTTTTTTTTTTTAAAAATGTCTATTTTATTCCACATCGCTTTATCCTATGTCTCTTCTTTCACTCATTAACCTGCCTTATGTTATCTGTCTGTCTCATCCACTTTTTCTTTTTGCTTTTCCAGAAACTATTGAAGAAGAGAGTCGACTTCGCAAGTATCTTGACAAAGTATCTTCAGAGCAGATTTCACCGGCTCCCTTGAAGATACATACACTGAAAGGACATTTGAGTCATTTCGCAATTTGATGAAGTCTTCTGTCACAATGTTATCAGGAAATTGCGTCACAACATCTACCGTCAACATTTTCCTTTGACTATAAGTGTTGTTTTGAAATCGAGATGGGGTGGGTGTGAAGATGACAATTGTTATGAAAACCAAAACGTGAGTATTTTATCCCTAAACTATACCAATATTGGACAAAGCAAATAGATAAAAATACCATTGAATGAAACACATTAAAAGTTTAAGAAAAACTTGTCCATGGGACTCCGACGTTTTTCCGTTTCCTCCAAAGAGTAGGTTTGTTCCCTTTGTCCATTTTTTCCAAATAACCCATGGAAAATGCAGAATCCCTACAGCGATAGCTTACTGTATCTAATAAAGCTGAAAAAGCGTCAGAAAATTGCCTGTGTTGGATTTTGAACCGGGCGTTCAACCAGACAAACAACCCAAAGCACTATTCTCAGCTCTCCTCTCAACGTTTCATAATACTACTAACATTGATTACACAGACTTGGCAACAACTTCTTTAAATTTGACCACACTCATTCCGTGACATTCTCCTTTCCCCATGAATTTCCATATGGCACGATATTGGAAAGCAAAAACCTTACAATACTAAACACTAAAATTAAAAAAAAAACCCCCACAATAACACCAAAAAAAAAAAAAAAAAAACAAAGATACCATCGTATATGTAAATATTTTTTCTGATGCTATCCCGCTAGGAACGTGATGGACACCTTTCGAGCTTAATGGGAAGATCATTGCAAGGAGTGCATTCGCTGCTGGATGGTGTTTACAGTTTGTCCAGCCCAATTAATTTTTTTGTGTACTTTAAAAGATGATATCAGAGTCCAGTGTCATGTATCCTTCTTGTGCTTGGTTCTTGGAGTGCAGCCTTGTGTGTGCTGGTGTTTGCCCAATTCTTGTTGTTCTTTCCTTTTCATTGTTGCCTCTTTTTCTATTTAGGTTCCTCCATGTCTCTGGTTTTGGTCACAGTTTCATTTAGTGTATTCTGTTGGGTAAGTGGCTATGCGAGAACACAACAAATGGTTTCTACAATGGCGTCTGGTCTGATGAAAGTTGTCAACTTAATCACAGCGCTCTTCATAGTGAATTATGACTGTTTGTGGTTTACCATGCTGAGAACCCGACATCTTGAAGTATGCTCAAAACAGTTCATGTGTCACACAATTAACTGTAACATGAGATATACTGCAGCTTTTTTACAATCAATAGTTCTACCTGAATTAAACATTCAAATGTTATCGTTTTACACTTCTTTGAATAGTTGTGCACCAATCCAATTCATTTTTCGTATTACCAAGTATGGGGAAAGAGGCCAACCAAATTTTACACCCTTTCACTTAATGATGTTTCTCGGGATCGAGGACCCACGTGAGATGGGGTAAAGGCATTTATAAGGAATAATTCGGCCTTTGTACAGTATATAGTTTTACGGAGATTGGTACGAGAAATGCGTTTTAATATTTTTTACAAACTTGTAGTGAGGTTGCTGTTCGAGTCCTGCCAAGCGTACATGTTTTTGCGTGTGCCTGGGCCATCTCCAGGGAATAATCCATAAACATATCCTTGTCTACCTAGAACAAAGTCATTAAATTGTATTCATATCCATTGTGAACATTTTTCTTTCACTTTATAGACTCTATGGTGTCCCAAAAGTTATTTTGTACACCACTTTTAGGCCATAATTCATTAGGAAAATTAACCACGGGAAAAACAAAAATAGTTGGAACACCTGCCACCATGCCCTAAAACAATGTGTCAATATGTGTGGTTGATATTGAAAAAATAACACATTTAGTACTAATATAACATAAGAAAAGGTCACATTTCTTCTGCATATCATACTTCAGTTAAATTTCAAAATCAATAAACGTCCACATACGGCGCGTGGACCAACGGTCTCGGGTTAATTGACCCACGTCATGAACGGTTTTGATACTGCTTTACAGGGTTATTTGAGGCTCACACCTGTTAAATTCAAGCGTTTTCAACATTATGATTTTTATGTATGGTGTCCATCCACACTGGTGATGCAAGTTCTGACATTTCCTTGGAACCATCACTTGCTGTCCACCAATTAACCCCTGCAGACCAGCTCCAAGTTCTTCAGGAATCCCACCAGCTGACCTAGGAGAAATTAAGCTCGATTGCCCCCTGACTCGACATGCACTGGATCCAATCCACCTTTCATGATACCAGCGAGGATGGCCTTACAACCTCGTCTAAAGCCAAGGCACCCTTTTCTTTCGTCCGAGAGGCAAACCTTTCATTCAATATTCACGAATCAAGAAGACAACATCACATTGGACTGACAATTAATGGAAGCAGTGATGGAAGCTGTCAAGCTCACCTCTGAATAATTTCATAACGAACCAGTGAAGCCTTCCATGATCACATACCCTTCACGCCAGCTTGGATAACTCAACCGCATGCGCACAAGAGTGGGCCGCTTCAAACATAGCTGCAACCTATTGGGTCTTGCCCGGAGTCCAATTAGTGAGTGTGGAGAGGCTGAACAGACATCAGACCACGTTATATGCATGTACCTCCACCATCCTCCACATGGAGCCCTGGGTTTGGCTGAAGGTTATGAAAATCGCCACACTGGATTGGCTTTTGAATTACACTTGATACTAATCCTTCCTCGTTTTCTTCTGGACTACATAGAAGGAGCTTGGAATTCAATAACTTTTCTAAACATGCGTTTATTGTACAATTAGTATGCATTGGGCATTGAACTGATGATACGTGTCCTTAATCTATAACTGGACTACAGTGTTTCAAACATCATGGACGTCCCGTTTCTGATATCTATCAAATACCAAGACGCTATATCATGGGAATTGAAATCGAGTTGTTGGACACTATAATTGCACTTGAATAAAAAAGACATCAAAATGGACATGGAAAATTACATAAATTTACATCAGGAGACTGGAAGTCAAAGTATAACGTATAGAGGAATAACGTGGGTGACGTAGTTTGAAAGCTGGGGTTTAAGTATTTATATATGATAAACACTTAGTAATTCGGCCAGGTTTGTATCGCTTTCCCAGATTTTAATTAATCCCTGGTTCTAACGTGCAGAATTCGTGTACAAATTTTCACGCTTTGAATCCGTTTTTCCAAATGGAGTGGTGATATTTAATAATTGAAGATCTAAATGCTTGCCATGGTAAGTTTGAAGAAGGATATTTAGAAATTAGCCTATATACCTATGAACATTCCAGTATAGAGATAGACATATTTTTACAACATATAAAAAACGTAACGTGCATTTTAAAGACTGCTCTGACGGATATGTTCTGATACATTATAGGTTATACACACTAACCTGGGCTTCCGTAAGGATAAAAACATTCTTTTCTTGGGTGGACAATTTTTTTTGCATGGCATCTGAAAAAAAAACATGCTTTAAATGTCTGAATGCAACTATTCTATAATAAAGTGATGGAATTTCATTGCAGATTGCTGGTAGACTGGATGTTTTCTCAAACTAAGTGGCAGTTGCCAGTAATTTGAGCCGATTTATCCGCGCCCTGCAATTTCACTCATTTTGCTCACTATTAGATCAGCGACTATAGAGCATCTTGTCCTGAGCGAATCGGATGTGCTGCGAGTTTGGTGTTTCGTAAACTAAAAGAATCTAATCCTGGGGGTTTTTCCCCCACCATATGTTAAAATTTTGGTTATTTGGTGATTTAGATTGTACTTTGGTGTGATTATGACAGAAACAACTCAAGTTGCCATTTTCCATACACTACTGTTGTTAGTGAGTTTAGTGTCGTTTAAACCATTGCTATGACATCATTTCTTTGTTATAAAATGCCATGGTTAACACTTAATTGCCCAAGCTAAAAAAAAATCCGTTAGTGCCCAAGGGGGGGGGGGGTGTTCCGGGAGGGACCCAACACATATAACACTTTCCCAGTGGGAGTTTGATCATTAACAATAACGTAACATGAGATCTAAATGGCAGCTTTTTACCAAAAATTCAATAGTTCTACCTGAATTAAACATTCAAATGTTAATCTGTTTACACTTTCTTGAACGTGTGGCACCAATCCAATGCATTTTCGCTACTTACCAAGATGGGGGAAAGAGGCCAACAAAATTTTACACCCCCTTTCACTTGTTGAGTGTTCTCTGGATCTAGGGCCCAAGTGAGATGGGGTAAAGGCAATTTATTAAAGGAATATTCGGCCTTGTACAGTAATAGAGTTTTACGGAGATTGGTACGAGAAAGTCGCTTTTAATATTTTTTAACACACTCTGTAGTAGGAGGTTGCTGGTTCGAGTCCGGCCAAGCGTACATGTTTTTGCGTTCTGGCCATTCTCCAGGGAATAATCCATAAATATTATGCCTTGTGCTACCTGAGAACAAGTAATTAAAATGTATCATTCCATTGTTGAACATTTTTCTTTCACTTTATAGATCATATATGGTCCCACAAGTTATTGTACACACGTTTAAGCCATAAATTCAGTTTAGGACATTACCACGGAAAAACAAAAATCAGATTTGGAAAGCCTGAATCCATGCCTAAAACAAGGATGTCAAATATGTTGTGTTGATTGAAAAAAATAAGGCACATTTAGTACTATATAACAATAAAGAAAAGTACATTTCGCCTAATATACTTCAGTTAAAGTTTCAAAATCAAAAACGTCAAACATACGGCGCAGTGGACCACCGGTCTCGGGTTATTGACTCCACGTCATTGAAAAGGTTATTGATACTTGCTGTAAAAGGTATTTGAGGCTCACTGTTAACATCAAGCGTTTTCAATAATTATTATTATGTATGTGTCCAGGGACACACCTGGTGGATGCAAGTCTGAATTGTCCTTGGGAACCATCACTTGCTGTCACCAATTAACCCTCAGACCGGCTCCAAGTTCTTGCAGGAATCCCACCAGCTGACCTGTATGAGAAATTTCGCTCGATTTGCCCTGACTCGACGATCACTGGATCCCATCCACGTCGTTTCATGATACATCGCGAGAGATGGCCGTACACCTCGTCCTAAAGCCAGGCACCCTTCGTCCGAGAGGCAAACAGTTTCATTCATATTCACGAATCAAGAAGACAACATCACCTTGGTCTGACAATGAATGGAAGCGTGATGGAAGCTGTCACGCTCAACTCTGAAGAATTTCATAACAGAACCAGTGAAATCCTTCCCAGGATCAGACCTTTCCAACGCCAGCTTGGGATAACTCACCGCATGCGCACAAGATGGGCTCCGCTTCAACATATCATGCACCTATGTGGTCTTGGGGCCCGAGTCCAATTTGTGAGTGTGGGAGAGGTTGAACAGACATCAGACCACATCATCAATGCATGTTTACCTCCACCATCCTCCACATATGTCCATGGGTCTGGCTGAAGTGAGATCCAACAATGGATTGGCTGTTTGAATTACAACCTTGAATCTAATCCTTCCTCGTTTTCTGGATACGATAGAAGGAGCTTGGAATTCAAACTTTTCTACACCTTCCCGTTGAGTTATGTCCAATGTAGGTATGCATTGGGCCAATTAACGTTATATACGTGTCACTTCATATTACTGGATATCATTGTTTTCAAAACATCATGGACGTCGTTCGATATGGGGGCCGTATCAAATAACAGACGCTAAAAAAAAAATATCATTGGAATTGAAATCGAGTTTTGGACATGAAAAAATATTGCACCTTGAATAAAAAGACATCAAAATGTGAAATGGAAAATTACATACAATTACAATCGGATGACTGGAAGTCCCAAAGTAATACGTATAGAGAGATAACGGGTGGTTACCTAGTTTGAAAGCGGGGGTTTTAAGTGATTATATATGATAAAGCACTTAGGTAATTCTGGCCAGGTTTTGTATCGCTTTCCAGATTTTTAATCCACTGGTTATAAACGTGACCAGCGAATTCGGGACAAATTCAAGATTTGAATCGGTTCCAAATGGAGTGGTTGATTATTTAATATTGAAGTCTATGCTTGCCATGTAAGTTTGAAGAAGGATATGTTTAGAAAAATTAGCCTCATATACCTATGAACATCCAGTAATAGAGATAGAATAGTGTAAAAACATAATAAAAACAGTAACGTTGGCATTTTAAAGACTGCTCTGACGGATATGTTCTGATACATGTGTATTAGGTTATTACCCCTAACCTGGCTTCCGTAAGGATAAAAAAATTCTGGGTGGACAATTTTTTTGCATTTGGCATCTGAAAAAAAAATAGCTTTTTTTAAATGTTCCTGAAAATGCACTAGTTTATATAAAAAGTGAGGAATTCATGATTGACCTGGTAGACTGGTAAGTTTCTCCAAACTTAAGTGGCAGTTGCACAGTAAATTTGAGCCGATTACTCGCCGCCCTGCAATTTCATATCAATTTGCTCACTATAGATTCAGCGACTATAGAAGCTATCTTGGCTGAGCGATCGGATGTGCTGCGAGTTTGGTTATTCGTAACTAAAAAAGAAATCTGGTCACCATATGTGACAACTTTGGTTATTTTCGGTTGGGGGGGGATGTTTTAGGTTGTACTGTGGTGTGATATGAAAGAAAACATACTCAAAAGTTGCCCTCTTCCAACACTACTGTATATAAGTGCGTTAAGTTGCTTTAAACCATTGCTATTATGACGTATTATTTGTTATTAAAATGCAATGGCTTGAAACACTTAAGTGCCCAGCTAAAAAAAAATCGTTAGTGCCAAGGGGGGGGGGGGGTGTTCCTAGGAGGACCCAACAAAGATAAACCACTTTCCGTGGGAAGTTTGATTCCAATACCTAACCAAATAAAGGGGGTCACTGTAAGAACTACATACCACAATAAAAATGAAATCCGACCTTTGACCTAAGACCTTGGCCAATTGACATTGTCACTCTTCGAACAGGAGGCGGTTCGCCCTATTTCCATCATCAATTCACACTCCAATATAAGGTTTTTGAACCCAAATAATTCATATATCTAACTCTAGAATAACCAAATAAATTAATCATTGCAAAATATAACCCAAATTTTATACCATCTTGTATTTTTCTCAGAACCTTAAAGTCGCCTTATTTTTCCCATAGACTTACACAGTTCATATAGCACGGCAGACAAAATAAAATTGATGCATCAGCAATAGAAGGGTTATTGATTTAAGTATTATTAGTTATTAAGAATTACCGCCTAAGGGTATTATCTAAGCAATAATTCCCATGGAGATTTAATTACTTAATTTTTTTTAATTAGGAAAATATCTTGATTTTTTCGCTCCGTGATGCCCAAGGGGGGGGGGGTGTCCTAGGATCCAACCGATTATTGGGAATGAGGCCGTGGGTGGATTTAAATTTTGTTTTATCATGAGAGCGTAATTCATACATAGAACATTAGCAAAAAACTCCTTTGAAAATTTTGATGTGCGTAACCGAGAAATCGCAACAAAATCAAATGTGGGTACTAGACCCCCCCCTTGGGCACTTAAGCTGAGTGTTAAGTCGTGAAAAAGCCCCCCGTTCGAATTGTGGAGTCGTGCTCTCCAAAACCCTCGCTACGGCTCGAGGTTTCGGAGCACGAATACACACTTCTTGTGCTTTCACCTCAACATCACCATTACTTTCACATTCAACGTAAAATTCATTCTATTGCTTCGCACTACCCCTGTCTGTCTGAAGTATGAGTACGAGGCTCGCGCGTATACCGTGCCGCTTTAGTTGCAGCGCGATTGTTTGCTTTGAGTTATGTGCGCACTTGAATTCTGCAATAAGTCTTCTTCCCCCTGTTATATGCGCTCGCGTCGTTATTTCCATACGTCATAGATAGACAGATAATCTATTATTATCAATGATGTTTTAGCTTATATCTGTTTACATTTTGGTAAACTTGTTTATTACAATCTCTGGTGGATTTTATTTACTGTGTGGTAACAGAAGCATGTGGGTATCCACTAATGTTTACTAACAATAAAGAAAAAAGTTGTACAGGGTGTGCTTGGGATATGGGGAATGGTAGGGGTCCAGGACTACGCGAGGCAAATGTCTTTTAAGGGGCAATTGATATCACAATAGGTTAATGGGTGTTCAAGATGAATGCAACGACCATTAGGTGTCATATAGGTAATTGTCAAAAATGCTTGAAGGGCTTCCATCGTGCACAAAAAATGGGTGTACCGCATTCAACAACATTGCTCAGCCGTGTAAGAGGAGTGGGGCTATTTATGGTGTGTTTAATAGTGATAGCTCAAAGGTCTAAGTGGTCTTTGAAATCATTTTGTAAAATTAATGTTGTGTTTCCCATCAACGCAAAATTTTTTTTTTTCCCCAAAATGGCGGATCACAAGGAGATTGGGAAAAAAGGTGAAACATCAGTAAGATAATTTTGGTTTCAAATGGTAAAAATAACATGTCCGTGACTTTACAAACTCTTACAGATGTGTACACATAATGTTGCTTAACAAATTATACTGAATGGTTTCATCATATTCTCTGATAACTGTTTTCTCCTTTCAGCGTGGAATATGAAGCCAAAGTACCAACGCCTTCAACAACAATAACGCCATGTAACGAACTTCTGAATGACAGAGTTGAGATGCATATTTCAGCAGAGAATGGGTACACTAACAGATCTGACATGTACACGCCAGATGTAAACGACCTTAATGATTGTCTTTTGGCATTAGATTTTCCTATATTGCAACTTGTGCAATAATCATGATCAATTGTTTAAAATAAAAGGGGAGGGCGTTGGATACATATTGTACTTCAAAAGGGATAACTATAACTCTATTCTGAGACTTAAAACCATTGTAATATAAACCTAAGCAAGTCGGCCTAATTCGGTTTACCCCTCGCATCTACTCTGTACTATACTACTAGTCTTCTCTTATCGTGTCCAAACATTGTGGTTCTCCAAATATGGCCATGCCAGAGATGGGTACAACGTCCTGCTGCTTCACTGAATTCCGCAGGTCCTTC